>VMDO01002607.1:129076-163714 GCA_007922755.1 Pedetes capensis | reverse complement strand
CTTTGCTTGGCTCTATAATCAACACCCGTGGAAGCAGCAGTCAAGAAATCAAAAGACACATTGCTCTAGGAAAAGCTGTGGCAAAAGATCTCTTTAGAGTATTGAAAAGCAAAGATGTCACATTGAAGACGAAGGTGCGTCTGACTCATGCCATGGTATTTTCAGTCACATCATATGGTTGTGAAAGCTGGACATTGAACAAGAGAGACAGAAAAAGAACTGATGCTTTTGAATTGTGGTGCTGGAGATGTCTATTGAATATACTGTGGACTGCCAAAAGAACCAACAAATCTGTCTTAGAAGAAGTGCAACCAGAGTGCTCCTTGGAAGCAAGAATGGCCAAACTGCGTCTTACATATTTCGGACATGTAGTCAGGAGAGATCAATCCCTGGAAAAGGACATCGTGTTTGGGAGAGTGGCAGGTCAACACAAAAGAGGAAAACCCTCCACCAGATGGATTGACACAGTGTCTGCAACAATGGGCTGAAACATAAATAAGATTGTTTGCCTGGCACAGAATCGGCAAGTGTTTCGATCTGCTGTACATAGGGTCGCTATGAGTCGGACGCGACTCAGTGGCACCTAACAACAACAACAACAACAAACCATCATTTATTTATTCAATCCCCTAATAATTCCTATTGGTGAATGTTTGGGATGTCCTGAACCTTTTGCTATTACAAACAAAGCTGCAAAGAATAATTTTGTTCATAGGTACTTCATACATGTGGCAATATATCTGTAGGATAAAATTACTTCGAAGAATTACCAAATCAAAGGGTAAACACCTTTGTGAGTTTGCTATGTATGGTGCCAAACTGCTTCTATATAATTTGTACCAATGTCTCTCCTACCAACCATAATGAGATGCCTATTTCCTCATACAGTATATCGTCAAAGTTTTTATCTTTGTGAGCCTGATAACTGAAAAATGGTTTCTTGCTATACTTTTAATTTTTCATCTCTTTTATGTTGAGTGAATGCATTCTCAAAAGTTTAAAAGCTATTCATATTTATTTTTCACTGAACTGAGTCTTCCTACTAGATAGTTATTTTTCTAATTAGATGCTAATCTTTTTCTTATTGATTTGTAGGAGCTCTTACTATATCAGGTGCATTATCCTTATATAAGTGGGAAATATGTCTTTTCATTTGTTAATGATGACTTTCTTCTTGCAGAAAAATTTCTTTTGGTTGAGATTATCCAAGTTTTATGTCATACTTTTAAATAAATCTCCACTCTGAATGACCCCTGTCTCTCAGCTTGTCATGCTGTGGGGGCTTGCATGTTGCTGTGATGCTGAAAGCAAGACACCAGTATTTCAGATACCAGCGGGACCACCCCATAGTGGACAGGTTTCAGCCAAGCTTCCAGAAACAATAGCTTCCCCAAACAATTAGCTATTGAAAATCTTATGAACAGTAGAGAAGCACTGTCAAATATAGTACCGGGAAATGAGCTCCCAAATTGGAAAGAATTCAAAAGATGGCTAGGGAAGAGTTGCCTCCTCAAAGAAAACTTGACCTCAATGACTGGAATGTAGTAAAGCCTTTGGGACCTTTATTTGCTTATGTGGCACAACGCAAAATGAGAAGAAACACAGTGGTTGCAACAAGAGGCTCAAATATTAAAAAAAAAAAAAAAAGATAATGTGCACAGCATAGTGGTGGATAATGTTTCCTTCTGCTGCACATAGGGTTCCTATGAGTTGGACCCAACATGATGACACCTAACAACAACTCCAAACCGTTTTTGTTTTGTTTTTGTTTTTGTGGTACTTGGGGATTGAACCCAGGGCCTCACACATACTTTGCAAATGCTCTACCACTGGGTTGCACCCTCAGCCCACTTTTTGTTTTTTATCTTGAGACAGGGTCTCACTAAGTTACAGGTTGCCTCTGGCCTCGAATGTGCGATCCTCCTGCCTCTACCTCCCAAGTTGCTGGGATTACAGGTGTGTGCCACTGCACTGGCTCTTTGTTTTTGTCTTTAAATCCCCACTTTTTAAAGTATCTTGAATATTTTTAACAGAAAGTGGAAAATTGATATCGCAGGAGAGATTTGGGAGATTTTCTGGAGCTAAGTCTATAACTAGGATAGGTAGGATGGGATACAGTGTCCAGATGGAATGATTGGCCTTAAATAAGAATAGGGACACTTCTCCCCTCATCACAAGAGAGAAGACAAAATATGAGTGCTAATGCAGGTAGATTGGTCAATTTGATGGTTAGAGAATAAGAAAGTTCCTAACTGATTTCCTGAGTTTTCCCAGTGACATAAAAGTCAAATCTATTAGCTGAGGGTGCAAGGCAGCAAAGAGATTTAAGTTTTAAGAAAGATGAAGATTTAGAAGCTTTAGAGGCCTTATTGGATTGGGTGTTACAACTTTTATTCATTTTCTCCTCTTGGAATAAGAGACAATGTATTTAAAGTTATTATTACTACAGTGAATGACCCAATCTGATGGCTCAGACTCAGTTTCTCTTTTGAAAACTTCTTTATCACTGGTGAATACTTGATGTGATTATATTTTCTGATAGTATCAGTGACTTGGCCTCAATGTTCTATATATGAGTTCCTAGTGGGGCGAGCTTATTTTTAAGAGGTGTCTGGGTTCACTCTTTGGATGACAATTGAAAGCTTCTTCATAAATAATTCATTTTCTACACTTACCACACAGCTGCTAAAAGCTCAACACCTTCAGCTTGAGTTACTTGCCTTGTCTTTGTTTGCTTGGCATTTATAAGCCCCTAAAAAAAGAATTTGATTGGATTGATTTGCTATTATTCAGTATTGAGTGCTGTTAACACTCTTGCCAGTTGACTAATCTGTATATGGTTGTATTGGGTTTGTGTTTAAGAGACTGGGTAATCCACTATTAGTAGGATTTGTTTTGTTCAAAACAGGTTATATGGTGCTAAGGATGTAGCTCAATGGTTGAACTTTTCATCTAACATGTAACAGGCCCCAAGTTCAATCCCCAACAACTAGAAAAATATAAAAGTAAAACAAAATAAGAAGTACTTGTATAGCACTTGAACAAGAAAAGACAGTTTGGATCACTTTTCCCAGAAAGGAACCATATATCTGGTAGGCCCAGATGGCTGTGTGGACTTCAGCTCTTCCAGTAAATTGTTCATATCCTTTGTCTCTGTGATTCTACTAGGAATCTAACCTAAGGAAGTAATCCTTCAGAAGCAATATAGTAAAGAACACACATACCTTGGACTCACACACTTAGAATCAAATTCCAAATCATAACTTGTCTCTTCTTTTCCTCCTCCTCTTCTTCTTCCTCCTCCTCCTCCTCCTCCACTTCCTCCTCCTCCTCCACTTCCTTCTTCTTCCTTCTCTTCTCTCTCTCTCCTACTCTCTCTCTCTCTCTTCTCCATCTCTCTTCCTCTCCCTCTCTCTCTTCTTCTCTTCTATTAATTTGTGGTGACAGAGATGAAAATCAGGGCCTCATGCTAGGCAAGTGCTCTAACACTTAGCTATATCCCAGCCCTCAAATGATGATGTTGAATAAATTTCTTCCTCCTCTTCCTCCCCGTCCTCCCCCTCCTCCTCCTCCTCCTCTTCTTCTTCTTCTTCTTCTTCTTCTTCTTCTTCTTCTTCTTCTTCTTCTTCTTCTTCTCTTCTTCTTCCTCCTTTTCTTCTCCTCCTTCTTCTTCTTTTCTTTCTCTCCTTCAGTACTTGGGGGTTGAACCCAGAGCTTCACACATACTTTGCAAGTGCTCTACCACTGGGATGCACCCCCAGCCCAATTTAAATTTTTTTATTTTGAGTCAGGGTCTTGCTAAGTTATGGAATCTGCCTCTGGCCTCAAACTTGTGATCCTCCTGCCTCTGCCTCCCAATCACTAGGATTACAGGTGTGCACCACCAGGCCTGGCATGAGTATCTTCTGAAGTCTTATTTTCTGTTCCTCAAGTCATTGCTCTGCAATGTTTGTTTGCTTTGTTTTTAAAAATATTTTTATGGAGTCAGCAGCCATGGCACATGCCCATAATGCCAGTGACTCGGGAGACTGAGGCAAGAGGATCGCATATTTGAAGCCTGAGGAAGCCTGCATATCTTAGCAAGACCCTGTCTCAAAGTGAAAAAAAGTAAAAAAGGGGCTGGAGTGCAGCTCAGTGGTAGGGCACTTATATAGCATGTGTGAGCTCCTGGGTTCAACCTCAGTACTGCAATAAATAAATAAATAAATAAATATATAAATATATAAATATTTTCACTGGGAAATAATTCACATACCATGAAATTTATCACTTAAAGTGTGCAATTTAATATTTTAGCATATCTCAGAATTTTGCAACCATTACCACAATTTTAGAACTTTTAATTTTTTCTTTTTTTCCTCTTTTCTTTCTTTCTTTCTTTCTTTTTTATTTATTTTTTCCCCCAGTGCTTGGGGTTGATCCCACAGCCTTGGGCATGGTAGGCATGTGCTCTGCCACTGAGCTGCACCTTCCAGCCCCTTTTTTATTTTTTATTTTTGAGACAGTCTTAATAAATTGCATAGCTTCCCTCTAGCCTCAAACTCAAAATCCTCCCACATCAGCCTCCCAAATAGCTGGGATTATAGGAATAGGAATGTGCCACATGCAGAGAGCTCAATTTTAGAATCTCTCTCTCTCTCTCTCTCTCTCTCTCTCTCTCTCTTTCTTTCTTTCTTCCTTTCTCTCTTTTGGGTGTGTTGTTGAAGTTGAACCTAGGGCTTCTACCAACTGAGCTAACCCCCCAGCCCCAATTTTAGAACATATTCATCACCCCCTAAAATAAACTCCCTGCCTATTAGTCCCATTAGTCACTTCCCTATACAATCACAAATCTTTTTGTCTCTTGAATTTGCCTATTCTGGATTTTTCATATAATGAAATCATATAATGTGTGGCCTTTTGTCACTGAATTCTTTCTTTTAGCATGTTTTCAGGTTCATCCACATTACAGCATGTATTATAACTTTATTGTTTTATTTTATTTTATTTTATTTTATTTTATTTTTTGTGGTACTGGGGGTTGACCCAGGGCCTTGTGCTTGCATGCTTTGCAAGTGCCATACCACTGAGCTGCACCCTCAGTCCATTTTTTTACTTTTTTGAGACAGGGTCTCACTGCAGACTGCCTCTGGTCTTGAACTTGAGATCCTCCTGCCTCTGCCTCCCGAGTCACTGGGATTATAGGTGTGTACCACCACACGTGGCTAACTTGATTAATTTTTATTGCTAAATAATATTCCATTGAATGGATATACTGCTTTCATTTATCAATTCAGTAGTTGATGAACATTTGGATTGCTTATGAATAATACCACCGTGAAAGTTCATGTATGACTTTTTTAAAAATACGCATTTTTGTGTGATGCATGTCTTTATTTCTCTTGTGTATATACTTAGTATTGGAATTGCTGGGTCCTAAGGTAGCTCTATGGGATGGGATTTAGCTATAGGCTGGGATTTAGCTCAGTTGGTAGAGCGATGCTCTGTAGTCTCTGAGGTCCCAAGTTTTTTTCCTAGCACTGCAAAAAACCACTCCCAAGGCAATCCTGAGACAATCAGCCATTGAAAACCCTATAAGGGTCGCTGAGTCAAATATGGCTCAATGGCACCTAACAACAACAAAGGTAGCTCTATTTTTAACTTTTTGAAGAACTACCAAACTGTCTTCCAAAACACCATACCATCTTACATTCCCACTAGGGGTATGTGAGAACTCTCAGTTTTCTACATTTTCACTAATACTTGTGATTATCTGTCATATGAATGGGTGTGAAGGGATATCTCATCATGGTTTTGATCTGTGTTTCCCCATTGGCTAATGATGTTGGACATCTTTTCATGTGTTTACTGGCCATTTACATACTATCTTCTGAGAAATGTCTATTCAAAAGATGAAAGAAAAGAAAGAGAAAGGAAGAAAGGAAGAAAGAAAAAGAGAGAGAGAGAGAGTGAGAGAGAGAGAGAGAGAGAGAGAGAGAGAGAGAGAGAGAGAGAGAGAAAAGAAAGAAAAAAGAAAGAAAGAAAAAGAAAGTTTAGAGTATATTAGGATCCAGACTTTGGATTTGTCTCTCTTGCCTGTATTCACTACATTGGTGATTTCATCCAGCCCAATGGCATCAAATATCATCTATATGAGGACAACTTGCTAATATATCTCTGGCCCTAACTGTTTGCCTAAATCTTCTTCCTTCAGATATCTGCATTATGGGCTTAATCTCTGATAACTATATTCCTCCAATTCACATGGTGAAGCCCTAAGCTCCCATGTAGTCCCCTGTTTGGAGGCAGGGTCTTCACAGAGCTAATTAAAGTTAAATGAGGTCATGAGGGTGGGGTCCTGATCCAAAAGGATTAGTGTCCATGTAAGAAGAGTAAGTCTCTCCCTCCCTCTCTCTTTCTCCTCTCACACACACACAAACACACATGCACTGAGGAAAGAACATATGAGCACACAACAAAAAGGTGGCTGTCTGAAGTCAAGTAGAGAGCCCTCCCTACAGCTGGACCATGCTGTCACCCTGATCTTGGATTTCCAGCTTCCAGAACTGTGAGAAAATAAATTTCTGTCATTTGAGCCACCCAGTCTACAATATGTTGTTATGGCAGCCCTAGATGGTTGATACATTGTTGTTGTTGTTGTGTGCCATTGAGTTGGTATCTGACTCATAGCGACCTCATAGGGTTTTCACTGGCTGTTTCGGGATTGCCTTAGGAGTGGATTGCCAGGCCCTTCTCCCATTTTTGTGGTGCTGGGAATCGAACTCAGGACCTTAGAGACGCCAGTGCAGCACTCTACCAACTGAGTTAACTCCCAGCCCTGGTTGATACATACCTCCATTTTATTCATGCTTTTGTTTAGATGTTCCCTTCTTGCTAAGGTATTTCCTCATTATCCTATTTATTTTTAACTTGTATTATTTTGTGGTACTTGTGGGTTAACCCAGGACTTCACTCATACTTTGCAAGTGCTCTACCATTGAGCCACACCCCTAGCCCATTTTTTTTTTTTTACATTTTATCTTCAGACAGGGTGTCACTAAATTGCTCAGGCTGCCTCTAGCCTTGAATTTGCAATCCTCTGGCCTCTGCCTCCTGAGTTGCTGGGATTATAGGCATGTGCCACCCTGCTCTCACTATCCTATTTAAAGTTATAACCCTGGCCTAACCTGATTATTTCTCTGCTTAATTTTTTTCAATGAACACACACACACACACACGCACACATACACACACAGATACATGTATGTGCACGTGTATTCTATTTTCTACCACTAAAATATAAATTCTTTAAGGGTAGAGATTTCTATCTTCTTTGTTCACCACTGTTTCCCTAATGCCTACAATAATGCCAGGTAAATCATAGGCCATATATATTGAATGAATAATTGCCATTTAGCCTGAGACTATATAATGAAGTTGAGAGCCAGGCATGGTAGTGCACACCTGTAATCTGAGTACTCCAGAGGTTGAGGCAGGAGGATCACCATGAGTTTGTGAGTTAGAGGCTAGCCTGGGCTACATAGCGAATTCTAGGCCAGTCTTGGCTACAGAGTGAGATTCTGTCAAAAAAAAAAAAAAAAAAAGAAAGAAAAGAAAAGAAAAAGAAAAAAAAAGATATTGAATATATTAATTGATATAATGGAATTGCCTATTTCTGTAAAAGGTAGAATTTAGGCCTTTTTTTGTGTGTATGATATTTGGGGGTTGAACTCAAAATCTTTCTCATACTTTACAAGTGCTCTACCACTAAGCTGCACTCTAATCCCCTTTTTATTTTTATTTTTATCTTGAGACAAGATCTCATCTTGCTAAATTACACAGGATGCCTCTGCCCTGGAACCTATAATCTTCCTACCTCCACCTTCCAAGTCGCTGGGATTACAGGCATGCGCCACTGCACCTAGGCTGAAGTCAGGCCTTATTAGAAATTGTTATAAACTTTTGTCTCCTTTAGAAGTTAATTAAGATTCTCCCTTCATGACTAGGCAGTGAAAGACTTGGTGAGCAAGTCATAATCTGGAGCTGAGATGCTCTTAATATCAACATCATACAAAGACAGCCCAATCCTAGAGCACTAACTGAGAATGTTTCATTCAAACACCATGGGCAGAGTGGTAGACCCTGACTTTGTTAAGAGGTACTCTTCAAAGCTACGTGGTCCATAGCTTGCATCACTGTACTTTTCTCTTTTTGGCTATATATGGTCTAAATGAAAAATATTTGAATATGGGAGCATCATCAGAGGTGAGCTTAAATTTTCTCTTTGTTTCTTTACCAGTATCTATGTTCCAAGCATGTCATTGTATCTTGGCAATTTTAAGATAGATTCATTTTGGGGCTGGAGATATGGCTCAGTGGTAGAGCACTTACCTAGTATGTATGAAGCATTGGGTTTGATCTCCATCACTGTAAAACCCAGCAAGAATATAGATTTATTTTTGGCTATTGCTTTATGGCAGTTCCTTCTATATGGCACAAGATCACCAGTCAGAAAGGCTACCAGTGGAAAATATGCTCTCACTATTTTGATAATACAGGAGAAAGATATGACAATCCACTCCCAAAACAATCTAGAAACAATCAGCTAATGAGAACCCTGAGGGTCATTATGAGCTGGACCCGACCCCACGACACCTAACAAAAAATTTGATAATGGAACTCTGTATGGATACATTAGTATAAATTGGTTAATTTAGGTAGCCACTACAATAGGAACTGGAAGTAACAAGAGAAAATGAACTGATTCAATTCTTAGTCATCCCCAACTCAATTGATACTCTTGCCAGTTTTAATTAGCATGTATACTTATTATATAATTTGTATAAAGCAGCTCTGGTTGAAGTCAGAAAAGATTATGTTTGATATGTTCTAAGGTAACACAATGTACCTAGCATGGTGGCGGACTTTTGTAATCTCAGCGACTCCAGAGGTGGAGGCAGGAGGTTCACAAGTTTGAGGCCAGAGGCAGCCTGAGCAATTTAGTGAGACCCAGTCTCAAAATAAAAAATAAAAAGGGGCTGTTGGTGAAGCTCTGTGTTAGAACACTTGGAAACTATGCACAAGTTCCTGGATTCAACCCTCCAGTGCAGTTAAATAAATACATACATACTTAAATAAATAAAGTAACACTATGCTTTAGATTTTTTTTTCTGTGAGAATGACTGTAACAATTCCTTTATAAATTTGAACAGTAACGTAAAGAAAAAATTAATTTCAAAAAAGTATCTGCTGATTTGCTGATACCATAATGGTACTTGTACTTATAGCCATTTGCAAGTATTACTGCAAATAGTATACAGTCTTGAGGTATTTTGTTCTCTGCCTTACTATTCTATGTATCAGGAATCTTCCAAATCAGCTGTCATCACTTGGGCTTTTTATATATTTTGAATGCCATTTTCTCTCGGGGGAGCTCTTCCATCTTGCAGAATCTATACCTGGAACTACGGGATTTACAAGTTCAGTATGAATGGGATTGGTTCTCTGGATCTTTGTATCTTTTTTTTTTTTTTTTTTTTTTTGGTACTGGAGGGTCAAGCCCAGGATCTCATGCATACTAGGCAAGCACTCTACCACTGAGTTGTGGCCACTGGCCCCTTTATAACTTTTAAATTTTGAGGCAAAGTCTTGCTAAATTGCACAGCCTGCCTGTAACCTCTCAAACTCATGATTCTCCCGCCTCAGCCTCCCAAATTGCTGGGACTATAGGCATGCACCACCATGCCCAGCAGAGGCTTTATTTTCAATTCAGTATAACAGATGATACCATAACAAAGAAGTCCTCCAAACTGCAATATTTAGTGAGATGGCATTTCCCCCCCCTTTTTTTTGAGATGACATAAATTTAAGTCTTGAATACTCCATGGGAAGTCTATCTTTGATCATTCCACAAATTGATCGTTTCTCTTAATTTGTCATTCAATAAGCATTTATTCCCCCACACATCTGTCAGTTTGCCACACTGTGGGGGCTTGTGTGTTGCAACGAGGCTAAAAGCTATGCCACCACTCTCTCAGATACCAGCAGGGTTACCCATGGTGGCCATGTTTCAGCTGAGCTTCCAAACTAAGACAGACTAGGGAGCAGGCACTGGTAAACCACTCCCCAAACAACTAGCCATTGAAAACCCTATGAATAGCAAAGAAACACTGTCAGATATAGTGCCAGAAAATGAGCCCCCCAGCTTGGAAGGCACTCAAAGCCTACTGGGGAAGAGTTGCCTCCTCAAAGTAGAGTATACTTTGATGACAGAAATGGAATAAAGCCCCAGGGATCCCCATTTGCTGATGTGGCATGATTCAAAATGAGGAGAAACAACTGTAAACATCCATTAATAACTGGAACATGGAATGTATTTAGTATGAATCTAGGAAAACTAGAAATCATTAAAAGAGAAAGGGAGTGCATAAACATTGACATTCTAGGCATCAGTGAGCTAAAATGGACTGACATAGGCCTTTTTGAGTCAGATAATCATATGGTCTACTATGCTGGAAATGACAACCTAAAGATAAATGGGGTTTTATTCATCATCAAAAAAGACATCTCAAGATCTCTGCTGAAATACAATATTGTCAGTGATAGAATAATATCCATAGGCCTACCAGGAAGACCAGTTGATATGACTATTATTCAAATTTATGCTTCCACCACGAGGTCACAAATGAAGAAAGGGAAGATTTCTACCAGCTTCTACAATCTGAAATAGATCAAACATGGAATTAGGGCATACTGATAATTACTAATGACTGCAGTGCAAAGACTGGAAACAAAGAAGAAGGCTCAGTAGTTGGAAAATATGGTCTTGGTGACAGAAATAATGCTGGAGATGACATGGTAGAATTTTGTCAGACTAATGACCTTTTTATTGCAAATACATTTTTTCACCAACACAAATGGTGACTATACACATGGACTTCACCAGATGGAACATACAGGAACCAAACTGACTACTTTTATGGAAAGAGATGATGGAAAAGCTCTATATCAAATGTCAGAACAAGACCAGGTGTTGATTGTGAATCAGACCATCAACTTCTCATAAGCAAGTTCAAACTGAAGCTGAAGAAAATGAGTACAAGTATACGAGAGCCAAGGTATGACCTTGAGTATATCCCACCTGAGTTCAGAGACCACCTCAAGAGCAGGTTTAATGCATTAGACACAAATTATGGGAGACCAGAAGAGTTGTGGTATGACATAAAATTTTATCATTCAAGAAGAAAGCAAAAGATTATTAAAAAGACAAGAAAAAAAAAAAGAAAAGAAAAGATGAAATTACATGTCAAAAGAATCTCTGGAACTTGCCATTGAACGTCAAGCCGCTAAAGTAAAAGGAAGACATGGTGAAGTTAAGGAACTAAACAGAGTATTTCAAAAGGCAGCTTGAGAAGCCCAAAACAAATATTACAATGATATGTGCAAAGAGCTGGAGGCAGAAAACCAAAAGGGAAGAACATACTCTGTCTTTCTCAATCTTAAGGAAGTGAAGAAAAATTCAAGCCTTGAGTGGCAATTGTGAAAGATTCTACAGGGAAAATATTAAATAATGTAGGAAACATCAAAAGAAGATGGATGGAATACACAGAGTTGTTATACAAAAAAGAATTGGGCCAGGCATGCTGGCGCACCCCTGTAATCCCAGCGGCTTGGGAGGTGGAGGCAGGAGGATCGCAAGTTTGAGACCCAAAGCAGTCCGCATAACTTAGCGAGACCCTGTCTGAAAAAGTAAAAAAATGAGCTGGGGGTGCAGCTCACTGGTCCAGCACTTGCAGAGCATGCAAGTGCGAGGTCCTGGGTTCAACCCCAGGACCGGGGGAAAAAAAAAAAAAGAATTGGTAGATGACCAACCATTTCAAGAGGTTACATATGAAGAGGAACCAATAGTATTGAAGGATGAAGCAGAAGCCACCTTGAAGGAACTAGCAAAACACAGGGCTCCAGGAGTTGATGGAATACCAAAAGAGATATTTCAACAAACAGATGCAGCACTGGAGGTGTTAACATGTTTATGCCAACAGATTTGGAAAACAGGTACCTGGCCAACTGACTGGAAGAGATCCATATTTGTGCCTATTCCCAAAAAGGGGGATCCAAATGAATGTGGAAACTACTAGACAATATCATTAATATCATACCCAAGCAAAATTTTGCTAAAGATCATTCAAAAGCAGCTGGAGCAGTATATAGACAGGGAATTGCCAGAAAATCAAGCCACTTTCGAAAGAGGGAGGGGAACCAGGGACATCATTGCTGATGTCAGGTGGGTATTAGCCAAAAGCAGGGGATATTAGAAAGATGTCTATCTGTGTTTTATTGGCATTTGACTGTGTGGATCATAACAAATTATGGATAACACTTTGGAAAATGGGAATAACAGAGTACCTAATTGTACTCATGAGGAATCTGTAGGTGAACCAGGAGATAATTGTTCAAATAGAACAAGAAAACACTGCCTGGTTTAAAGTTGAGAAAGGTGTACACCAGGGCTGTATACTTTCACCAATTTATATGCTGAGCAAATAATCCAAGACTTTATGAGGAAGTATGCAGCATCAGGATTGGAGGAAGACTCATTAAGAACCTGCGTTATGCAGATGACACAACTATGCTTGCTGAAAGTGAAGAGGATTTAAAATATTTACTGATGAAGATCAAAGATGATAGTCTTAAACTGGGCGCGATGGCGCACACCAGTAATCCCAGGGCTTGGGAGGTGGAGGCAGGAGGATCACAAGTTCGAGGCCAGAGACAGTCTGTATAACTTAGTGAGACACTGTCTCAAAAAGTAAAAAACAAAAAACAAACAAACAAAAAAATGAGCTGGGGTTGCAGCTCAGTGGTCCAGCACTTGCAAAGCATGCAAGCGCCAGGCCCTGGGTTCAACCCCTGGTACTGCAAAAAAAAAAAAAAAAAAAAAGAGAGAGAGAGAGAGATGATAGTCTTCAGTATAGGTTGTGACTCAACATCAACAAAACAAAAATCCTTACAACTGGGTCAGTATGCAACTTCACAATAAATGGAGAAAAGATTGAGGTTGTCCATGATTTTGCTTTGCTTGGCTCTATAATCAACACCCGTGGAAGCAGCAGTCAAGAAATCAAAAGTAGCAGTGCTCTGGGAAAAGCAGTGACAAAAGATCTCTTTAGAGTATTGAAAAGTATAGATGTCACATTGAAGACGAAGGTGGGCCTGACTCAGGCCATAGTATGTTCAGTCACATCATGTGGTTGTGAAAGCTGGACATTGAACAAGGGAGACAGGAAAAGAATTGATGCTTTTGAGTTATGGTGCTGGACATATCTATTGAATATACCATGGACTGCCAAAAGAACCAACAGATCTGTCCTAGAAGAAGGGCAACCAGAGTGCTCCTTGGAAGCAAGGATGGCTAGACTGCATCTTACATATTTCAGACATGTAGTCAGGAGAGACCAATCCCTGGAGAAAGACATCATGTTTGGGAAAGTGACAGGTCAGCAAAAAAAAAAAAGAAAAACCCTCCACCAGATGGATTAACAGAGTGTCTGCAACAATGGGCATAAACATAAATAAGAACGTGTGCCTGGCCCAGAATCAGAAAGTATTTCGATCTGCTGTACATAGGGTCTCTATGAGTTGGACTCGACTCGATGGCACCTAGACAACAACAACAACAAGCATTTATTGAACAGCTTTTTCTGGTAGGCACTTACAAATGCTGGAATTACAAAGATAATGGGCTAAGCTCTTGCCCTGAAGGAGCAAAAAGACTGCCTATGATTATTATTATTATTATTAATTGGTGTGGTAAATACTACAATAAAGACACATAAGTATGTTAATCCCATGTTGAGGATGCTTTTGGGAAAGATATCATTACATGTTTCAGGAATACAAAATGTTGGCTGCAAATTACTTTAGGATTTTTTATGTTTTGTTTTGTTTTGATACTTGGGATTGACCCTGGGTCCTTGCACATACTTTGGAAGCGCTCTATCACTGGGATCTAACAGCCCTTTTTTTGTTTTTGTTTTTGTTTTTTAATGAATCAGGGTCTCACTAAGTCACACAGGCTGCCGCTGGCCTCAAACTTGTGATCCTCTTGCCTCTGCCTCCCAAATTGCTGATATTACAGGAATGTACTACTGTGCCTGGCAGTTATTTAATATTTACTTTTTAAAAAATTATAGCTGGATGTGATGGCACATGCCTGTAATACCAGTGACTCAGGAGGAGGAGGCAAGAGGACCACAGGTTCAATGCCAGAAGCAGCCTGCATAACTGAGCAAGACCTTGTCTCAAAATGAAAAATAATAAGGGCTGGGGATGCAGCTCAGTGGAACAGTGCTTGTAAAGTATGTACAAGGCCCCGGGTGCATCCACTGATGCCACAAAAAGGAAAAACTTGCATCTCTCTTGCATGCTGAGACTTCTACTTTGATGAAAAATAAGATACAGTCTCTGTCCTGGTAAAGGACCTAAACAGACATTAAATTATATGGAATTAGGTATTTAAAATGCTAAGAAGCTAAGAAGAGAAGAACAGGATATACTACAAGAAAAATGGAAATTTAGATGAAGGAAAGCTACTTAGCATATTGTATTCTATATAATAAATTATTACCAAAACTTGGCAGTTTAAGGCAGTAATAAACATTTATTATCTTACATAGATTCTATGAGTCAGGAGTTCAAGGGTGTCTAAGAAGTGTAGCTCAAAATGCCTATGAGGTTTATGTTAGTCAGCTTTTTGTTACTATGACAAAATACTTGAGAAAACAAAAGGAGAAAAGATTTATTTTGGCTCATGGTTTCAGTTCATGGTCACTTGGCTCTATTATAGTTGGACTGTGGTAAGGCAGAACATCATGGTGGGGAACATGTGGTAGGGAAAGGTGCTCACTTCCTGGTAGCCAGGAGTCAGAGAGAGAGACAAAGAAAAAGATTGGGAAAAAGATACACCCTTCAAGGGCATGCCACCAGTGACCTACTTCTTCCAACTAGGCCCATCTCCTAATTGTCCATTCAGCCATGAATTCATCAATGGATTAATCCATTGATGAAGTTAGAGCCCTCATGATTCAGTCACTTTTTAAGGCCCCACCTCTGAATATTGCTGCATTGAGGACTGAGCATTCAATATATGAGTCTTTGGAGAACATTTCATATCCAAACCACAGCAAGGTTACAGGCAAAATATTAGGAAGTTAAGGAGCTAAACCAAATATTTCAAAGGGAAGCATGAGAAGACAAAACCAAATATTATACTGATATATGCAAAGAGCTGGAGATAGAAAACCAAAAGGAAAGAACATGCTCAGTTTTTCTCAAGCTTAAGGAATTGAAGAAAAAATTCAAGCTTCAATTGGCAATAGTGAAGGATGCTACAGGGAAAATATTAAACTATGCAGGAAACATCAAAAGAAAATGGAAGAATACACAAAGTCATTATACCAAAAAGAATTGGTGGATAACCCACCATTTCAAGAGGTTGCATATAATCAGGAACCAATGGTATTGAAGGATGAAGTGGAAGCTGCCTTGAAGGAACTGATGAAACACAAGGCTCTAGGAACTGATGGAATACCAGTAGAGATGTTTCAACAAACAGATGCAGCCCTGAAGGTGCTAACATGTTTATGCCCAGGGATTTGGAAAACAGCTACCAGGTCAACTGACTGGAAGAGGTCCATTTTTGTGCCTATTTCCAAGAAAGAGGATCCAAACAAATGTGGAAACTATCAAATTATATCATTAATATCACATGCAAGCAAAATTTTCTAAAGATCATTCAAAAGCCACTGCAGCAGTATATGGACAAGGAACTGCTGGAAAATCAAGCCAGATTCAGAAGAGGGCGTGGAACCAGGGACATCATTGCTGATGTCAGATGGATATTAGCTAAAAGCAGAGAATACCAGAAAGATGTCTATCTATGTTTTATTGACTCTGCAGAGGGATTTCACTGTGTGGATCACAATAATAACATTGGGAAGAATGGGAATACCAGAGCACTTAATTGTATTCATGAGGAATCTGTTCATGGACCAGGAAGCAGTTGTTTGAATAGAACAAGGAAACACTGCCTGGTTTAGAGTCAAGAAAGGTGTGTGTCAGGGCTATATCCCTTCACTGTACCTCTTCAATCTCTATGCTGAGCAAATAATTAGAGAAAGTAGGCTTTATGAAGAAGAACGCAGCAGGCATCGTGATTGGAGGAAGACTCATTAACAACTTGCATTATGCAGATGACACAGTCTGCTGGCTGAAAGGGAAGAGGATTTGACATATTTACTCATGAAGATCCAAGAACACAACCTTTAGTATGGATTGCATCTCAACATCAACAAAACAAAAATCCTTACAACTGGGTCAGTAAGCAACTTCATGATAAATGGAGAAAAGATTGAAGTAGTCCAAGATTTTGCTTTACTGGGTTCTACAATCAACACTCATGGAAGCAGTAGTCAAGAAATCAAAAGACGCAATGCATTGGGAAAAGCTGTTGCAAAAGATCTCTATAAACTGTTGAAAAGTAGCCAGGCATGGGGGCGCACGCCTGTAATCCCAGCGGCTTGGGAGGCGGAGGTAGGAGGATCGCAAGTTTGAGACCAGAGGCAGTCTGCATAACTTAGCGAGACCCTGTCTCAAAAAGTAAAAAAATGGGCTGGGGGCGCAGCTCAGTGGCCCAGCACATGCAAAGCACGCAGGCGTGAGGCTCTGGGGTCAACCCCCCAGTACTGAAAAAAAAAAAAAAACTGTTGAAAAGTAAAGATGTCACACCAAAGATGAAGGTGCATCTGATTCATGCCATTCTATTTGCAGTCGCATCATATACTTGTGAAAGCTGGACATTGAATAAGGGAGACAGAAGAAGATTCAATGCTTTTGAATCATGGTGCTGGAGAAGAATATTGAATATACCATAGACTGACAAAAGAATCAACAGATCTGTCCTAGAAGTACTACCAGAGTGCTCCTTGGAAGCAAGGATGGCTAGACTGTGTCTGATATATTTTGGACATGTAGTCAGGAGGAACCAATCCCTGAAGGACATCGTGTTTGGGAGAGTGGCAGATTAACGAAAAAAGGATAACCCTCAACTAGATGGATTGACATAGTGGCTGCAACAATGGGCTTAAACATAAAAAAGACCATGTGCTTGGCACAAAATTGGGGAGTATTTCATTCTGTTGTACATTGAGTCACTATGAATTGGACTCAACTCCACAGTACCTAACAACAAACAATAGTCATCTAAGGGCTTTGCTGAAGAAAGAAGATCCAATTGCAGAAAGACTCAGCTGCAAGACATAGCAGGAGGCCTCACTTGTTTGTACCATGGACCTCTCTGTAGGTTTGTCTAACATGTTGTCTTGTCCCCACTCCCCTGATGAAGGTTTTCAGCTGGTTTCCCCCAGAGAGAATGATCCAAGACAGAGCAAGGCAGAAACCACAATATTCTTTATGATTTGTGTCAGATGTCATACACTTTTATTTCCACAATATCCTGTTGATTATATAGGTCATCTCTACTCAGTTTGGGAGGAGGGATGAGTACCAGGAAAGAAGGATCTTTGGGAGCCATCTTGGAGATTGACTCCCACACTTATGGATCTTTAAAGCAAATTTGCTAAAGTGAGATTTCAGAAGAGCCCAAAAGAGCCATTTTAATAAACAGCATCTGATTGCATTACTAAGGGAAGATCATATTCAGTTTCATATCAGTGGAGTGTTTCCATGATCCCATCCCTTCCTACCTTTCTTCTCCACTTTCTTCCAGAAATGCTTGTAGAGTATCCATAAGGAGATCAGCTTTGCTCCATTCAGAGAGATATAAAGATAGACTATCTGCTGGTGGAAGTAAACTTACAGAACAAATATGATAATGGAGGCATGAATAATTGGGTTGGAGAAGAAATACATAAGCAAAACAGTGGTGAGCAAACAGTGGGCCATGGGAGAATTTCCAGCCAACAACCTGTTTTTGTAAATAAAGTTTTTTGCAGAACAGCTACTCCCAGGTGTCTCTTGTGTGGCTGATTTTGTACCACATCAGTGGAGCTGAGTTTGGGACAGAGACCTTATGTAGCACTCCCATTGTTCCTGGCCTATAAATCCTACAATATTTACTATCTTTTTGTTTGTTTTTGTGTCAGGGTCTCCATATGTAGCCAAGGCTGGCCTTGAACTAGAGATCCTCTGGCCTCAGCCTCCAGAGTGCTGGGATTAAAGGCAGATGCCACAATGCATGGGTACTATCTGGTTCTTTGCAGAAAGCATCTACTGACTACAGGCTTGGAGGAATTAGAAAAGAGCTGATATTTGAATGCCTGGTGTGGTGGCATACACCTGTGAACCCAGCACTTGGGAGGCTGAGGGAGAAGAATCATGAGTTCAAGGACAGCCTTGGCTACATAGTAAGAATCTGTCTCAAAACAAACAAAAAACAGCCAGGTGCTGTGGCTCATGCCTATAATCTCAGCAACTGGGGTGGCTGAGGCAGGGGAATGGTGAGAGGCAGCCTGCGTAATTTAGTGTGACTCTGCCTTAAAATAAAAAGTAAAAAATGGGCTGGGGGTGTGCCTCACTGGTAGAGCACTTGCAAAGTATGTGTGAGGCACTGGATTCAACTCCCAAGTACAAAATACATTTAAAAATAAATAAATAAAGGAGCTGGGGTGTGACTCAGTGGTAGAGCACTTGATTAGCATGCACAAGACCTTTGGTTCAACCCCTCACTACTAAAACAACAACAACAAAAAGCAAACAAACCACAGAGGTGATATTTGGGATGAGATGTGGGGAGCCCTGAGATCACTTACGCTGGAGAGAGCAGTATGAGAAGACACATGAAAGGACCTGTCCGTAGCATCCTGGGAGGAGTCATTTATTGGAGCAAAAACTACACCTGGTTAATCCTGCCCTCAGTCGCCACAGTTTACAACTTCAGGAACTGAAGCAACAAGACTCTGACAAGAAAACACCCAACACATCAAGCCAGCCCCTCAGCTCACTGCCCACGTCCCCACTTCCCCTCCTCCTCACACAAAGAGCCAAAGCCAACCTTTGAATGGTGAATTGTCACCCTTTGTACATTTTTAATGAACTGAGTTTTGACCACAACTGAGTTTTGGTGCCAACTTTGATGGGGTGGAGGGTCTGAGGAAAAGAGAATCCCTTAAATCCTAATTCTGTTTACTACAAGGAAGATAAGCTGTTTCCTATCTTCTGGGTAAAAAGGTCATAGATACACAGAAAGCCAAGTAACAGACAAAATTGCAAATCTGCAAATCTAAGAGAAGGAAAACAAAGTCAAGGAAAAAAAAAAAATCCTGAATGGAGTTGCCCAGAGAATCATGGAATAGCACAGCTAACCACGTAGAAACAGTTTGGGGAGTAGCTGTAGAAATGTTCATATAATTGATTAGAGCAGAACCAGAAATCAATTAGCCTGAGCCAGAAAATGGGAGAAAGAATATGAATTAATTGAAGCAAACTCAAATTGGTGTTTGTCACTTTAATTAAAGGGAAAAGGGAAGAAAAACAATTAAAGACTTCAAAAAGCTACTGTAAATATCAAATAAGAACTCAGAAAACAATTCTGACAGTCACTTATTCCTTAGGGGTCCATGCCACTGACTAACAGAACTTGTGAATGGCTTCTCTAATAGGGTCATCTCATGCATCTTTCCAAAAGATGTATGTTCTATTTAAGCCAAGTAGATCTATCTACCCATCTACCTATCTTCCAGCTGAGAAAATTGCTAATAATTTTTTGGGAGAAGTTACTGGGAAATGAACCTAGGATTACTGAGCAACATCTTCAGCCTCTCCTTTAAAAAAAAAAATTTTTTTTTTTAGTAGGGCTTTCTCTAAGATGCCCAGTCTGGCCTCAAACTTGCAATTCTCTTGCCTCAACCTCCTGAGTAGCTAGGATTACAGGTATGTGCCACCATTCTTGAGCTCAGACTTATTGAACTACTCCTATATTCGTTTTCACTGAAGTCTCAACTCTATATCCCACTAACTGAATATTTATTTACCTTTCTACTTTGGTTGGGATTTTCATGTACTTTATGGCCTAACATTTGGCCACTTGGCTTTCATCAAGTGACTACAGAGCTACTCTTGTGGGGACCCCAATCTTAGCCTTTAAACCATTTGGCCTTTGACCCCAGCGGGGTGAGCCTAAATCACTCCTACCCTCTCCCACAGCGGGTAGATTCTGGCTCTTGGGAATAACCATTTCCACTTTATCTTCTAATAACAATTGCTGATTATAGATACAGCTGGTTGGCTACATTTATTATCACTAGGTCCATGGTCAAGTTGGCAACAATTGCAAGTGTACATGCTGAATATCCTCGTATTATCTCTCAGCACTAGTATAATGAAGGAAGCCTGACTTAATGACTTAGATGCAGACTTTGAGAATAGCTCTCTAGGTTTGGGTCCTGGCAGGAAAGCAGTGGGCAAAGACGGGGAAATGGGCACTCCCAGTCCTTCCATCCTCCTCATTCATGGAAGGACAAACAGATCGCTTATTTCTCTTTTCCCTCAATTTGCAGGCACTCATAGAGTACCTTGGCTGCCACCACTCCAGAGGAATCTGGACTAGAAACACTTGAGACTAAACTTTGACCATGGAACTGAAGTAAATACCTAAGAAATGGCAAAGCAACATGACAAGATCCCATATCCTTGATTGACCAGGTAGATGGAGCTACCTGCTCTCCAGGGCTATTTCCTTCCAGATTAGTATGTGAGTTAGAAAATAAATAAATAAATATAAATATATATATATATATATATATATATATATATATATATACACACATATATATGTTATATATACTACACACACACACACACACACACACACACACACACACACACACGCAGGCACTGTGGTGCATACCTGTAATCCCAACAACTAAGGAGGCCAAAGAAAGAGGATCTCAGACTTGAGGCCAGAGGCAGCCTGTGCAATTTAGTGGGACCCTGTCTCAAAAAAGAAAAAAGAATCTAGAAGTACAGCTCATTGGTAAAGCGCTTGCTTGGCATGCAGAAAGCCCTGGATTCAACTACCCAGTACTGCAAAAATAAATAAATAAATAAATAAATAAATAAACAAACAAACCGATTTTGGATTTAGAATTGGATTTAAATCTCAGCTATCCTACTTAATACTCCTGTGGCTCTGGTTAAATTACTTAATTTCTATTAGTCTGAGTTTTCCACAAATTGCAAGTAAGGTCATTATACTTGGCAATAATATTTAAGTAAAGGAAAGAAAATATACACACTTGGCATATAGTGGATTCATCTTTTCTTTCTTTCTTTCTTTCTTTCTTTCTTTCTTTTTTTTTTTTTTTGTGGTATTGGCAAGATGAACCCAGGGCCTCATGCTGAGCTGCACCTCCTTGATGTGTTTAATTTTTTATCTTGAGACAAGGTCTCTCTAAGTTACACAAACTGCTTATGGCCTCAAACTTGTCATCCTCCTGCCTCTGCCTTCTGAGTTGCTGGGATCATAGGCATGCACCACTGCTCCCAGCTCATTTTTTCTTTCTTCTCTTCTCTGTTCTTTCTTTTCTCTCTCTCTTTCTTTCTTTCTTTCTATCTTTCTACCTTCTTTCCTTTCTTTCTTTTTGTGCTAGGGATTGAACCCAAGGCCTGGTTCATGTTAATAAGCATGTGCTCCATCATTTACCTACACTCCCAGCCCTAGATACTCAATTTTAAATGATAGCTGTTATATTTTTTAAACCATACACATTAATTTTAACTTAAAACTACAATTTACCTGAGTAAGGGCATACCTGTAATTCCAGCACTCAGGAGGTGGAAGCAGGAAGATTGCAAGTTCAAGGACTGGTGTAGGCTACAGAGTGAATTCCAGCCCAGCCTAGCCTACATAGTGTCTCAGAAACAAAACAAAAACAAAAACAAAACATATTGCATTTGGAAGCTTCCCTGTAGTCTATAAGAAAATCTTTAAGTTTTTCCAGGTTTCTGTTATTTAGATTTTGTTCATGCTTTATTGGAAAGACGAATAGGAGAATTTTTTTTAGTCACTAGGGATTTAGTACTAGGGATTAAACCCAGGACTCACACATGCTAGGCAAGTGTGAGCTGTACCCACAGTCCCTTTCTTACTTTTTATTTTGTAATAGGGTCTTGATAAATTATACAGGCTACCTCTGGCCTTGAACCTATAATTCTCCTGCCACAGCCTCCTGAGTAGCTTGGATTACAGGCATGTGCCATGGTGTCCAACTCAAGGGAAGACTTTTGGTGGGAAAAACTTTGTCTGCCAAATTATGTTAGCAGAAAAGACTGAGAAAAATATCACAGTTTCTATAGAAGGTAATTTATCCAACAATGTACGGCATCAACTGTGGAACTGAGAATACTGAAGGAGGTAAGATACCTTTGACAAAGTCTCAGATTTAAAACCTACTTGTTTTTACTTTACATACAATGCTAATACTTTGATTATCTGACTTCCTCAGACACAGATTAGGAGGTCAAATGACTGCTAAACCAGACACCCAGGAAGTGGCAAAAGCTATTATCTAATAGCAAAGCAAAGGAAGAAACACAAAGAAAATTATTGTTGTTAGGTGCCATTGGGTCAGTATCCGACTAATAGTGATCCTGCATACCACAGGCAAAACACCATTATTAGTGCTTCTCTGCTGTTCATAGGATTTTCAATGGTTGATTGATTTTTGGGAGTGGGTTGCCTGGTCTGTCTCCCAAGCCTACAAGCACCTGGTGTTCCCAGGTGGTCTCCTATTCAAGTATTAACCAGGCCTGACCCTACTTAGCTTCCTGAGATCTGACGGGATCAGATGCCACAGGGCTACAGCTGCAGGCAAAGAAAAATTATTAGAGGGACATAAAAGAACTCAAGACCATACCAGCCTTGCATCATTTTGGATAGAGCAAAAACTCTAGCATATATGAATACTGCCTAAAGATGCATTACCTTGCAGTCTAATTGTGAATGCAAATAATGATGAAGAATGTAAGAAGATGTTAAATTATATTTTCTATGCATTTCAAGAAGGCAGGAATCTATTTTATTTAAATTTTATTTAAAGTAATATTTCATTAAAGGCATATTTTAAAACACGGTACATAAAGTGATTAGTTTCAACTTTTCACATTCTCTAAAGGTGTTAGATAGATGAAGCTTTACAAACTTTTAATAGCAAAGTCAAAAGTAAATAGACACCTGTTTACATTGACAGGTCTTCTGAATGTGTCCTTAGATCTGGTCGGTTGCTTTGACACCCAAACAAGAGAAAATAAATAACACATTCCTTTACAAAGTAACTAACAGTAAAAGTTTAACAAACCCCTATTGGAATGCCCAGCCTTGTCCGAAGACAAAAGGAGTAGAAAATGGGGAAGGGCTGTAACACTTTTTTTCTGAGTTCTCAGAGATTAAAGAACCATCATACAAATGAACCTACAAAGGAAATCGTTCATACTGCTAAATAATATTTTTTAAATTAACAAAAATAGCATATAAAAACTATTCTAAGCAATGTCTAATGTATAGAAACGACAGTTTAAGAATTCAATAATGTAGCTGGGTGTGTTGCTACACATCTGTAATCTCAGCAACTCAGTAGATGAAGGCAGGAAGATGGCAAGTTCAAGGCCAGAGGCTGCCTGTACAACTTAATGAGACCTTGTCTCAAGATCAAAAGTAAAAAAGGAGCTAGGGTGCAGCTCAGTGTTAGAGCACTTGAAAAGTATGTGCAAAGCCCTGGGTTCAGACCCCTAGTACTACAAACAAACATCAAGAATTCAATAATGTCATGAAGTCCATTAATGCTGTGGTGCTCAGACTCCATAGTAATACTTCTGTAGCTCTCAGGAAGCAATTCAAGGGTAAAGTAAAATGAAGGCAGATGATTCTGTGAAACTACCGGCCAGGATCACCTGACTCTATCTGCTTTTCTTCCTTGATGTCAAAGACAGCAAGGTCTTTCTCACCTATTTCACTCAAGACAGTAAGACTCATGAAGACACATGGAGGAACTCAGCCAAACACATGACAGGTTTGTAAGGACTAAAATCCATCATCATGCTCCCTGTCCAGAAGCTTACCCCAGGGGAGCTAGAACCTCGCCTGCAGAGCACTGCCGTGTGGTAGTATTTGAACATTTCTTGAATGAATAGAACAGCAATGAGAATTTGAGGTGGAAAGCTCTTCCCAGGAATAAGGGCATGATGCAAAGACAGATGGACTACTCAGGGAGTATAGGGTAGTGGATAATAACTGATATTGGAACTATATGCCCCCAAAATAACTTACATTAGGTGTCAAATTTAGGCACAATCATTTAGGGAAAGTGTTTTTGTTACTATGCTAATTTTTCTTTGGGACTGGTATTTTAAGTATATCTCATAACAACAACAACAAAAAAAAGAATTGGCCTTGGGTGGCTTCTTTTATTAAGGAAGAACATTTTGATTTTGAAGAACAGAAAACTTTCCTTATTTTGCTATTCAGTATGGTAGAATATTTAGACTGACTTTGTTGTTTCTGTTTGTTTTTGGGTTTGGGTGTTTTTGTTTATTTGTTTTTGTTTTTAAAAGAAGTAACTCAAGCTTACCCAATATACAACAGCTGTGCTCTCTGGATGTGGCAACAGAAGACAATCCATGTAGAAATGGACAGGGGGAGATCTTTAGGTTCCTTGTTCTGTGAAGAATAATATGGGGAAATGAAAATGAGCCAAGGAGAGGAAGAGAAATGCGAGCTGAAGAAGCAGCCAAGAGAATCAGGAAGAGAGACTGTAAGATCACGCTCCCCTTTAGACTTATGTGTGTTTGCACTTTGCTTCTCTGTCTCTTGGTTGTTTGCAGGTACCAGGCATGAGCTCCCATACAGCACACCCTCGACCTCTCCTGGTCACACTCTGTCATGAGTCACAACCTTGATTGCTGTGAAAACAGCAAAGACCAAGGCTCTCAGGGAAGCAGACAGTGCCTGACCCAGTGTCCACTACTTCAAGAAATGGGCATAAGGTGGCAGCACTGGTAGTGCTTGCAGGTGTCTTGGAGAGGAAGCTTGGCTAAGGGCCAGCTGCACTTGAGCTGCTGAGTCTCAGGGAGAAGATAGAAAAGAACTCTGTGGAAGGCCTCCTTATTAGGGTAGTTAGCAAGTGAAGGAGAAAGACTTGTCTGACACATAGTGTATGATTCCATTTGTCAGAAATGTCCAGAATTGGCAAATCTGTAGAGAAAGAAGGATTAATTGTTGTCCAGGCTTGGGGTTGGGTAGAATGAGGGTGGTTGTTAAAGGGTATGGAGTTCTTTTTCAGGGTGATGAAATGTTCTGAAACTGATTGTGGGGATGATTGGACCACTCTGAGTATGTTAAAAATCATTGAATCTTACATTTTAACGGATGAATTGTAATTATATCTCAAAGCTGTTATTTAAAAAAAAAAAAAAAAAAAAAGAGGGTTAGGGGTGTAGCTCAGTGGTAGAACGCTTGTCTAGCATGTACCAGGCCCTGGATTCAATCCCCAAACACTTAAACAACTTTAAAAAACAAAATAAAATGAAAAAAAGCCTATGTGTGTGATGGTGCATGCCGGTAATCCCAGGACTCAGGAAGCCAGGGCAGGGAGATCACAAGTTCGAGGCCCACCAGGGCTATATAGCAAGACCCTGTCTCAAAAAATAAGTAAGTAACTAAATAAATAAATAGGCATGTTTATTTACAAACCAGAGAGGAAAGATTACAAAGTGCTTTTATTTTGCTTTCAGTACTAAGGAATGGAACCCAGGGCCTTGTGCATGCTAGGCAAGTACTCTACCACTGAGCAACATCCTCAGCAAAAGAAAAAAAAATTTTCTTTTGAGATGGGGTCTCACTAAATTACACAGATTTCCTCTAGCCTTGAACTCACAATCTTCCTGCCTTAGCCTTCCTAGTTTCTGGGATTTCAGGCATGCATTTTCGTGCCCAGCTAGAGTGCATTCTTATTATCCCCTCTCTCCCTCATCCTATAGGTGTGGGTGGCTTTGATAAGGGTGAGAGACATCCATCTGCATGAAATCACCTATCCCTAAGCTTGTTGTTGTTGTTAGGTGCTGTGAGTAGTGACCCTCATAGGATTTTCAATGGCTAATTGTTTTGGGATTGTTTTGTGAGTGTACTGCCACATCCTTTTCCCTCACGGTCCACAGAAAGTGTAGGGCAGCACTGTATCAACTGAGCTAAATCCCAGCCCATCCCTAACCTAGTGCATTGAAAACTTCAACTTGCAGAACACTGGGGGCTCTTGTCAAAACGAAAACTCAGAAGGTCAGAGATGGGGCCTAAAATTGTGCATTTCTAAGAACGTTCAAGGTGATGGTTATACTGTAAATCCTAGGATAACATTTTAAAATGAGTGTCTCTATAAAATCCATAGAAATTACATTGTGTGTTGAGTGCCGTGGTTTATAATCCCAGTATTTGGGAGGTAGAGGCAGGATTGTGAGATCAAGGCCAACCTGGACTACATAGCAAGACCCTGTCTCAAAAAAGCAACAAAAAAAATTGCATTCTTTTAATTTGGTGTAGTGGCACATACCCATAATCCCAGCTTGTGGGAAGCTGAGACAGGAGGACTCCGAGTTCAAAACCAGTCTGGGGAACACAAGACTTTGTCTCAAAAACAACCAAAGAAACAACAATAACAACAAAAACCATGACATCCTTTGATTGGCATTTAGTATTATGCAGGCTTGTAATAAAGTTAAAAATCAAATTAAGTATTTTTATGTTGACCTTCTCCTGCTTGTTAGTGGCAGCATATACTGCGATGCCAAAAAATGTATACAGATTTTAAGAGATGTTATCTATGTATTACTTTTTGAAGTTGAATTGAATTGCAGTAGCAATGTGTAGTATGATCTCTTGTAATTGCAGAAATCAAATGTGACTTGTATTCATCTTGTGTTATCAGTATCTATTGAGTATTACAATTTTAGTACAGTTAATGTGTACACTTTTTTGGTACCCTGTGTGTGTGTGTGTGTGTGTGTGTGTGTGTATAATGCTTCTATAACAGTTAGCCTGCAGCCATACCAGTGTGGTGTCCTATCCCATCAGACCTTGGAAGCTATGCAGGGTTGGACCTGTTAGTACTTAGATGGGAGACCACCTGGCAACACCAGGTGCTGTAAGCTTGGGAGAAGAATCTAGAAATCCACTCCCAAAAAAACAACCTGTCATTGAAAACCCTATGAATAGCAGAGAAGCACTGACAATAGTGTTTCACCTATTGTACATGGTGTCACTGTGAGTTGGACACCAACTGGATGGCATCTAACAACAACGTAACAGTTAATGCAAGGGTTTAGCTCAATTGGTAGAGTGCTGCTCTGTGCAGTCTGAGGACTTGGGTTTGATCCCTAGCACCGCAAAAATGGGAGAGGGACCTGGCATCCCTTCCTGAAACAATCAGCCATTCAAAAGCTCTATGAATAGTAGAGAAGCATCGACATAGAACTGAGCATGACATTGTGTGGAAGAGTGTTTTGTTCTGTTGCACATAAAGTCGCTATGAGTCAGACCCAACTTGATGGTGCCTAACAACAGCAACAACATAACAGCTAATAGTGGTATCTTGAAAAATTACATTACTGATATGGGACTTACTGTTCATTTTTGTTGAAAATCTCAGTATTTAGAATTTCCTGTTTTTTCTTTCTTTCTTTCTCTTTCTTTCTTTCTTTCTTTCTTTCTTTCTTTCTTTCTTTCTTTCTTTCTTCCTTTCTTTTTTCAGTACTGGAGGGATTGAACCCAGGGCCTCAGCATACTTTGCAAGTACTGGGGAGTCGAACCCAGGGCTTTGCATACATTTTGCATGTGTTCTACAACTGAGCTGCACCTCTAGCTAGTCCTTTTTTGTTTGTCATCTTGAGATGGTCTCACTAAATTACCCAGGCTGCCTCTGGCCTCCAACTTGTGATCCTCCTGACTCCTCACCGCATTGGCAGTATTTAGAATTTCTAAAAGAGCCATGTTTGAATTCAAGCTCTATTATTTACCAATGTTGTGACCTTGGATTACTTCATCTGCCTGAGCCTTGATTTCTTTGCCTGCAGAATGGGAATAATAAACCTATTTTAATGGATTTTTGTGAGTATTAGAGACAATATGGAGACATACATAATAGTTAATTGTGAGATAGCTACTATTATTGTCTAGTTTGTATGAGATGGGGAATCTACTCCACTTTTCATATCTGCCTCACTTCATATTTTCTTCTAAATCTTCTAAATCTCCTCCATCTTGAATTTTTTGTCGTGTAGCAAATGCTTCACTAAAATTTTTCAGAGAGGACTAATGGTGGAGGGCTCACCTAGTTTATGAAAATCCTGGGGTTCAATCACCAACACCATTGAAGAAGGCATTGTTTAGAGCTCTGGTGAAATTTATACAGAATATACTTTTTAATATACAGATGTGTGTGCTTTCTTTTATTTGAACTGATTCTGATATTAAGGGATACAAAATAAAAGTTCGGGATATTTAGTGAGGAGTCTTAGTCTTCCTGAGTGTTAGTGTGAAGCTGAAATAATTCACCAAAAATGACTTTTTGCTTTTGTTGAAAATTCTTTCACATTGAGTTCCTTTATTGTGTTTTCCTTTATCCTTTATAGGTACATAAACAAGTTCCCTTAATGCCTGAGCCTTAGGAAAGCCCACAGAATGAGGCAATTTGGAAAACCCTGCTTTGGAATAGAGCTGCTCCTCAATCGCTCCCCATAGAAGAGGGATTTCTGGTTCTGCAAATGGAATGACATCACAGGCACACAGCTTGGCCAGAGGGTGCTCTGACTTGGGATTTGGGAGGCTCAGGGACTGCAGCACTAGGTGAGCACCCAAGGCATCCTATTCCCCTGAAAATACATGGGCTAGTCTCCTCTGAATGTGACAAACTCCAGAGGCTGCCCAACTTGTTTGTTTTCTTTTTGTTTTTATATTCTCTCCACTTTTAGACCAAATTTATCTTTGGTTTTCCTGGTCTCTGGAAGAAAATGTGGCAAATGCTTATTGTCACAGGCAAGTTTCTGGCATGCAGCATTAGTGGAATCTGTTTCTTCCTTTTTAAAAAAATTTTCTTTACACTTTGTAAATTTAACCTCTTGCCAACACCTTTCTGTCACTGTATACTCAGAATTACCCATATGAAGGCATAACGAGACTAAGTTTAAAGATACTTAAGAATTTGTTTTCTTCTCTATTTGCTTTTTAAATTATAGATGAGTCTAATACTGTCAACTGGCAAATGTTTAAAGTTTAAGGTAAATATCATTCTGACTTTTATAAATACTGTAATGGAAAACTGGCATTGGAGATGCCATCTTTTTGAAACTCTTTTTATAGAGAATTCTGTTGAACACATATTTTCAAACTTGAAAAGAAAACAAGAGGTTCTACATATTCATTGCAGCTTCAACAACTTAGGATTTCTTTGGTTAACTGTTCTGCCATGTGATGCTGGTAGCTGAGGTGCTCAAAAAGGCTGAACATAGAATCTCCTTAAGAGGGACGGCCACACATTCATGGAGTGAGGAAGTGCTGGCTGTTGGTCTGGGACTTCCCAGGTCACTAATTTTGAAACCCACCCAGCATTGATGTAAGATCAAATTTTAGACTTTCAATAGCAAAAGATTGGAAGACTATATTCTGTTTCTTCTTCTAGCACCAGGATTCTGTCAGAAGGTTACAATCAAGTGAACTCCAAATCAGGCTTGCTCTTTCCTTTCCCATCTGTCCAATTAAGGGCATTATTTGATTTGGTGCATCTTAGCCATTCATTTTGGTGGACAGTTGTTTCTCTTATTACAAAGACCAAAAACCAAGCCAGGCGCGGTGGCTCACGCCTGTAATCCCAGTGACTTGGGAGGTAGAAGCAGGATTGAAAGTTCAAAACCACAGGCAGTCTGTGTTAACTTTGTGAGACCTTGTCTCAAAATAAAAAATAAATGAAAATCAAAATAAAAGTAAAAATAATAAAAAACCCACAAAGATCAATAACCATTCTAAACCCAGTCAACCAAATAGGTAGAACAAATGTCCCATGATTCCACATAGCTACCTTATAAGCCCTGGTTTTCAAGCCATGCAGGAATCCTTGGCATGAGCACTGCTTCATGCAGGAACCTAACCTTTGAGAAAAGACCATGTTGCATGAATTGCAGATGGTAGGCATTTCTGTGCCATTTAGTCCAAGTATAATCACCCGGTGTGAGAGCCTAAGTGGCTTTGAGACAAAAAAGAGATGAGAAAGGAGGAAAGGAAAGAGCAGGAGGAGACAAGAAATGACCTTTTCTTTTGTTAATTTCCTTTTTTTTTTTTTTTTTTTTTCCTTGGTGCTGGGTATTAAGAGAGCTTACCTTGATTCTCTTTTCACAGGGCATGGCAGCACACACCTGTAATCCTGGCACTCAGGAGGCAGAGGCAGGAGAATCAATGAGAATTTGTAGACAACCTGGTCTATACAGCAAGTTCCAGATCAGCCTGGGCTACCCAGTGAGGCTCTATCTCAAAAAACCGACCAACCAAACAAACAAAAACAACCAACCAGTCAATCAACCAACCAAACATACAAACAAAAAACCCTCTCTTCCTTTCCAGGGGGAAAAAGACTAAGAAGTAAAGCTGAGTAGCAGATAAGTAATAATATCAATAATAATACCTTTAATGATTATGACAGTAATCTCAAAGTACTATCCTTATACTCACTAAAATCTCTTTAGGGTCCCATAAAATGGGAATTCTCAGGCCTTCAGTTTTTCCTTGTATTTTGTTTTTCCTTATTTATCACTTTTCTTAGAAAATGAAGCATCTTGATCTAAATGCTTATTGTTGTTAGGTGCTGTTGAGTCAGGTCTGACACATAGTAACCCTATGTACAACAGAATGAAACACTACCTGACACTATGCCTTGTGTAGGATCGTTTTTATATTAAGTTCATTGTTGCAGCCACTGTGTTAACCCATCTATTTGAGGGTCTTCCTTTTTTTGTGATCTGCCACTCTCCCAAACATGATGTCCTTCTCCAGGGATTGGTCCCTCCTGATAACATGTCCAGAATACATAAGATGCAGTCTACCCATTCTTGCTTCCAAGGAGCACTCTGGTTGCACTTCTTCTAGGACAGATCTGTTGGTTCTTTTGGTATATTAGGTATATTCAATATTCTTCTCTAGTACCATAATTTAAAAGCATTGATTCATCTTCTGTCTCCCTTATTCAATGTCCAGCTTTCACAAGTATATGATGCACCTGGAAATAATGTGGCATGAGTCAGGCATACCTTCACCTTCAAAGTAAGTGGAAAGTGTTGAAAAGACTAATGTAATAGACTTAAAATCTTTTTTTTTTTCTTTTCTCCTGTGCTGGGAATCGAGCCCAGGGCCTTGAGCATGCTAAGCAAGTGCTCTACCACTGAACTATATCCCCAGCCATATAAATAAATTTTGAATAAAAAAAAGGTTTATATTATTTTGGTGGTATGTTATTCCTTTAAAGTAGACATCCATTTATAGTGAACTGAATGAGAGGGCTGATATCCCAAATCAAAAAATAAAAAAATCTCAGACTGATTTCAAGATATCACAGTGAATAGATAGGACTTTGACTTGAAGAGAACCTCTGCTCTGATGCTTCTGAGCATATGTAGTCCTTATGATTAGATTTTTATGAGTTTATTTCTAATCTTAGTCACTGCAGTTTATAAATGGATATAACCATTTGGAAACAGAATGAAGGTCTAGCCATTTGTCTCAAATGTTGAGCTAGCTCTCAAACTGTAGTCTCATTGTTTAGAATTTTATGTAGGCCACAGTCCATCAACTCTTATCTTTTCTCCTCCCTTCCCTACTCACCTCTAAGAGGAACACCTTTATAGAATTTTCAAGTTCTTGCACTGCTCCATTCCTGTAAATTCCTTCTCCACATTTTTGCTCTGTTTCATTTAGTTTTGGAAAAATGGCAGTGTAGAATATGTTTGGTATAACCTTAATCCTGGCCAGCATCTGTGATCTCTCTTTCTTTTTTTTTTTAAAAAACTCTCTCTCTCTCTCTCTCTCTCTCTCTCTGTGTGTGTGTGTGTGTGTGTGTGTGTGTGTGTGTTTGTGTGTGTGTGTGTGTGTGTGCGCGTGCGCGCGCCCTGGGGTATAGCAGTAAAGTATAGAAGTAAAAACCTTCAGATGTACCACTGTGGCATCTGATCCCCTCATATCTCGGAAGCTAAGCAGGGTCAAGCCTGGTTAGTACTTAGATGGGAGACTGCCTGGGAGCACCAGGTGCTGTAGGCTTGGGACCTGGCAACCCACTCCCCAAAACCAATCAGCCATTGAATACCCTATGAATAGCAGAGAAGCAGTAACAACACTGTTTCACCTGTTGTATGTAGGGTCACTATGAGTCGGATACCAACTTGATGGCACCCAATAACAACAAAAACCTTCAATAAAATAGAAAACAAGTGTCCGTTATTATCCAGATTCTCTCTATATATTTAGTTGTTTAGAAAATGTTTCTCTTGTTGATCCTGTTAAATGTTTTTCATAGTTTGGTTTCACACACCAAAACATGTCAGAAGTGTGTGTGTATGTGTACACATGTGTGTGGTAGAGATGAGAAGGAGACTCAGACAGCATAATGTGTGCAATGGTGAAGAACCTACTAAATTAATTACTCTTCAATTAACAGCTCACTGAGGATTAGGAATCATTCATGGATAGTCAAAAGGTGATGTCAGTGAATGGTTGTGGCTCAGCATGACTGCTCCTGTTTGCTATTGCATTTAGTCCCAGCACTATTGTATTGCAGAGCTCTGCTGTGAATTTCATTGTGGAACTTTAGAAATTTCTACTGCCATGAAATAGCAATAAATGTAATTCCTATAGCATTTATAAGTATTCTAGGAGATAAACAAAGGAATAAGGTACTTATAAAGTCTATAAATATGGCTTTGCATGATACTATTAGTAATAGGCATACTATTAATTCCTAGTTGAAAGAATAACACGGTCACAAGAATTCTGAACCTCAGGAGAAGACTGATTTTGGTGGAAATCCGGATCAGAACAACATGTGCACCTCAGGGATTCCTGAAGATGAGCAGGTGCATAGGGTAAAGTTTCTTTATCGTGAAAGAGAAGACTGCATTCCCTTGGTCTACAGTATTTGGTTATGCATATAAAGTGGTTTCTGTCTGTGTCTCTACATTCAGTGACAAACTGTGCCGATGATGGATTACTAGAAATCCTCAGCAGCTACTCTGGTTGCAACTGCCTTACATCTAAACTTCTTCCTGGAGAATGTCTTCTTTATGAAGGCCATATGGTACCTCAACTCCCATGAATCCACTTGGAAACATTGGCTGCCACTGCACAAAGAACCAGTGGGTAGGTATGGGGTCGAAGAATCTCTCTTTCCTAAAACTTTGGATTTCTAATTTTACTCAGCTGGGCTAAAGGTTCAAATATATCGGCCATGAACTCTGGTTTTTGCTAGATAAAGTGTTCATATTTTTTGATAGCTATGATTGATTGGGGGAAAATACTTAAAAGAGCTCTTAGATTTTGTTCTGTTGTCAAAAGGGATTATTACAAATGTGTAATCTATATGTTGCTTTGGTGTTTGGGGCAAAAATAGTGCCTAATGTTGGATGGCATTGTGTACTCTTATTTAAGAGTGTTGTATGTGGATGGGCTCTATTAATCAAAATACACTGTGATGGAGTGTGTGTGTGTGTGTGTGTGTGTGTGTGTGTGTGTACTTCCTTGATTTTTCAAATGGCCTGTTAGATAGACTAAATGAAATGTTTGGTTATTTCCTCCTTTGACTTCTGTTCTTTCCCTCCCATGGCAAGACTGGATAGGCAAGAACATGCTTCTACAGAGGCCTGCAGTGGTCTCTTTGGAAGGGAGGCCAAGAAGAACCAATGGGTTGTTCCCACACCCCAACCCTTTTGGTGGCTTCTGAATCCAGTTTCAGTGTCGTTAAATTTTAGGGAAGAAAGTGATAATGTGGAAAAGTGCCAAAGCTTGCTATAAATTCCTGGCAGCTTTCCTTTGTTGTCACTGCTAAGTCCTTCCTTTCCCTGTAGTAGAGTGCCACACCATCATTGCTCCTCCTACAGATCAGTTTCATAGCTACCTTTTTTCTTTGGTCCACTTTATCTCTGGAACAAGTCATTTTCTGTAGGGCTAGATGGTTAAAACTGTTAAGGTAGAATGTTTATCTGGAGGGGCTATTTGCTGCCTGTCTTATGTCTAAAAGGTTCCTTTGGGTTTTTTCTGATTCTACTATAAAGAGTCTGGGCTGACAATGCTGGAGGATTCTCTTGAGGTAGCTGTGTTGTAGAGAACAGGCAGCACATTTGGTTTTTTAGCCACCTATCCTGTTTCGAGGGGCTGGGATTTAGCTCAGTTGGTAGAGCGCTGCGCTGCAGTCTCTGAGGTCCCAAGTTCAATTCCCAGCACCGCAAAAATGGGAGAAGGACCTGGCAATCCACTCCCAAGTCAATCCCGAAACAGTCTGCCATTGAAAACCCTATGAGGGTCGCTATGAGTCGGATGCCGACTCGACGGCACCTAACAACAACAAC
>VMDO01002607.1:87505-128976 GCA_007922755.1 Pedetes capensis | reverse complement strand
CCTGTTTCAGGGGGCTGGGGTTTAGCTCAGTTGGCAGAGTGCTGCTCTGCAATGTCTGAGGACCTGGGTTAAAGACCCTGGTTTGATCCTCAGCACCACAAAAATGGGAGAAGCATGTGGCAGTCCACTCCTGAAACAGTCAGTCTACCCGACTTGAGAGCACCTAACAACAATCCTGTTTCACAGGACTGCATGCCTGTGTCTCCCCATTTTGTCTGTGACCGCATTGTATTTTTGCTTTTCTTTTTAACACTGTTTCTACAGAATTTGTGATAGAGCAAAAGACTCCATTCCAGATCCATTCCAGAGTTGCTGGGAGAAATTTCTCCACTCTGACTTTTTCCTATCTCAAGAAAATGGCAGTTTTAGAAAGCTTCATGCAAGCAAGGTTTGAAAGAAAGATTTACCTAGAATATTTGTTTTTCCTCTGAGTTTCCTCCTCTATCCTAAATTTTAAAAAATTTCCCTTACATGGCCAGGAACAGTGGCTTACCCCTGTAATTACAGCAATTTAGGAAACAGAGGCAGGAGGATTGCAGGTTTGAGGCCAGAGGCAGCCTGCATAATTTAGCAAGACCCTGTCTCAAGATACAAAAAAAAAAAAAAAAGGGTGGGGGTGCAGCTCAGTGCTGGGGCACTTGCAAAGTATGTACGAGCCCCTCAGTTCAACCCCTTATTACCAAAAACTAATTTCCTTTATAGTCATTTTATATGTGTGAAATTTTCTAGGTTGGTTTTGAAGAACAAAACAAAACAAAAGCAACTTACGTTGGTTTAGTATTGGAAGTCAACGACAACAGACTTTTCCTGTCCTGGGCAATAGTCTTCTATACTAAGATTGGTGAATTTACTTTCCTGGTTGATATTGTTGGTGCTTAGCCCCCCACATCTAAAAACAGATTAGTGTATTATACCAAGTACAAAGTGGTTGTTTCTCTTTTGATGGACTATGAAGTAGCTATCAAGCTTCTTTGCAAGCAGGTTTTTCTTATACTATTTTTGTATCAGTTGGTGAAAATAAATCTTCAGTAAGACTCAGCAGAAATGGGAAATCCAGAATCCTGATTTGCCCATTGGTTATGTAAAACTTCAGTCCAGTATCCTCCAAACCCTTCACCCCATTTTTTCCTTTCTTCTTTCTTTTCTTTTCTCTTTTCTTCTCTTTTTGGAAGTACTGGAGGGCTGAACCTAGGGTTTTGCACATACTTTGCAAATGCTCTACCACTGAGCTACACCTACAGCTTACTTCTTAAATTTGTTATCTTGAGACAGGGTCTTGCTAAATTATGCAGGCTGCCTCTGCCTCCTGAGCTGCTGGGATTACAGGTGTGTGCTGCTGCATCTGGCTTCTTTTTCCTTTTAAATATTGTTGGTAGGTGCTATCCAGTTGGTGTCTGACTCATATCGACCCTATGTACAACAGGTGTAATATTATTGTCAATGCTTCTCTGCTATTCATAGGATTTTCAATTGCAGATTGTTCTTTTAGGAGTGGGTTGCTGGGTCCTTCTCCCAAGCTTACAGCACCTGGTGTTCCCAGGCGGTCTCCCATCCAAGTATTCACCAGGCTTGACCCTGCTTAGCTTCCCAGATCTGGCAGGATTGGATGCCACAGTATGGCTGCAGACTTTTAAATACTAGTAGTAGGTTTATTCCAGCTTCTAAAAAAAAAAAAAAAAAAAAAGACAGCAAGCTCACCAGTGGGATCCATGAAAGATGATGTACCTGTACCTACAGTATTAGAGTGGGAGAAAATTATCTCTTTCCGCTTGTTAGATTTACATTGGGTTGTTGTTGTTGTGGGGTGCTGTTGAGTCGGTATCAGACTCATAGTGACCCTCATAGGGTTTTCAATGGCCAACTGTCTCGGGATTGCCTTGGGAGTGGATTGCCGGGTCCTTCTCCCATTTTTGCGGTGCTGGGAATTGAACTCAGGACCTCCGAGACTGCAGTGCAGCACTCTACCAACTGAGCTAAATCCTACCCCTTATGCTGGGTATCATGCTTTAATTGAAACCTGCCACAAACCAGACCATGGACTTATTTATTGTGGTATTTGGGTGTTAAACTCAGGGCCTTGCTCATACTTTGCAAGTACCCTACCACTGAGCTGCATTCCTAGCTCTCTTTTTTTTTTTTTTTTTTTTGTGAGACAGGGTCTCATTAAAATACGCAGGCTGAGTCTGGCCTCCAACCTGTGATCCTCCTGTCTCTTCCTCACAAATCGCTGGGATTATATGCATGCGCCACTGTGTTGATCTATTTTTGTTACTATTATTTTTTTTAGGTGCTAGGAATCAAACCCGGGCCTCCAAAATGAAGGATGTGGGTTCTACTACTGAGCCCTATTTATTTTATTTTTTATTTTAGTTTTAGGGGAGGTGGCAGAGAGGGGAATTCTTATTTTATATTTCTACAAGATAAGCTAGTTGATTTATCCTCTAAGGCTATTTTTTTTTCATAGCTGCTTTTCTTGTGGAAGTCTCACCCAGAAATTAACATTTCTCAAAATGTGTCTCTTACTATTGTGAAATGTACATTTTTCCAAATTGTTTAAGACTTTGTGAGAGAGGAAAAGGGATTTAGAAAAGCAGTCGTGCCGCGCCAACCACACTGGAGGCTTCCCAGTTCGTTCTTTTGGGATCTTAGATCCTTAGCAGGCACAATTTTACCGGGAAGAGCTGTGGAGCGCCGTTCGGACTCCGTTCCACTTTCCCCCGCGTCGATCCAGTTCGTATCTTACCGCTCCCGTTCGGGAACCGGGAAAATAATGAATTGCCTTGACTCTCGCTTCAATCCACTTTCCTCGCTTAATATGCAGCCCAAAGTTTTGCGGCTCGCTGTCAGATGGTAGTGCTAGACTTTCACACTGATCCCAAAGCCTCCGCTGGGGCTGTTTCTTAACACGGAGTTACAAACTTTAAGAAACAGGCAGTTCCAGATGGAAATCCATGCCAGGCTTTGAACTCTGCTTCTGGCTTCCGTCAATGACACAGTTGCCCTTTTGCTCAAACTCACAGCTCCAGTTAGCACTCGAGAGCGCTCGGCTGGGTGTCTGCTGCGGTGCTGCTGAGGGAATGTGCGGGGGCCCCAGCCCGGTTCTGCACCCCTTAGTTCGGAACCCACTCGAAACCTCGCCTGCGTCCCTGGGCTTAAAACGTCTTCCTTCAAAAGAAGTGGGGGAAGGAGGGATCCCGGAGGAGGCGAGCCCGATCTTTTGTTTGTGGAGTTTTGTGTTTCAGACATTTAGGGGGAGCAAACTGCGAGAGAGAAAGGACTGTCCTCCCTGCAAACATTTCCTTCTCCTAGCAAACCCTTCAGGCACCGCTTTCACATTTTGTAGTTGACTCTGTGGGATTTTCATAGGTTGTTCCCTCATTCTCGGGCCCAATCCATGCCCGCTGTTCAGCGGGAGAAAATGAGAGCACATCCTCTGCCATTTTCAGCCGCTTGGTCCTGGCAGCCCTGCCCCCTTCCTTGGCTGCGGCAGCCGCTGGAGTTACTGCGCCCAGAAACTGCCGGATCCGCAGGGTCGTGGATCCAGTCCGCGTTTGCCGAGTGCCAGCCGGCCGGGCTCGGCGATAAGAACTCTCCTGTGAGGGAGAACCAGCGAGACTTTAGTCCGGTTTCCATGTCAACAATTCAGTCCATATTTGCCATCAGGCAGTTGGTGGCAGGCAGAGGTGCTTTCGTGAGGGGTGCACTGTCCTAGTCCTAGTTCTCTAATCTGCGCCGGGATTCCTGAGCTGCCTGAATGTGGGGTTAAAAGGCAGGGGCCGTGGGGGAAAAACTCCACCGAGGGGAGGACCCACGGCCCTGAGCCGGGGTCTCGCTGCTCGGGCCAGCCACGTGCCCAGCTCCTCCCCTCCCCCTTTCCCGTTTCCCGTGCCCCTGGGGAAAGCAGATGGGCCAGTTTCGAAGAAAGTTCCTCAGCTCAGCAGTCCCTAGGTTAGTAGTGTGGGTCTCTAACAGAAGTGGAAGAGATCCTAAGAGGTTTTTGAGTAAAAAAAAAAAAAAAAAAAAAAAAAAGGAAACGGAAAAAGCCCACATTACCTCTCCGACCCAGGTGGATAGACTTTTGTGCACTTACTGTTAGATTAAAATGGTGACTTTTCAAAACAGCGTGCCCACGTGTGGGGAAGGGGAGTTTGGTGCTTTCCATATTTCACAGCCATTCAAGGAAAGGGATGAAGGGCTTTCTCTGCAAACAAATGTATTCTGGTATCCAGATTTTCACTGGGCTCCAGGTTTCCCATTACACCCCAGCTCTGAGGAAAATGGCAGGGAAATTGCATGTAAAAAATTTCCCATTTGTGTGCAGGACTTAGGACTGTTTGCCAGTTCTCAGGCAGTTGATTAAATAGCAAAGCTCCATTTATGAGGCAGCCTGTATGTAATTCGGTTTCTAGGACCTAATGCACCAGGAGAGTTCTTTCCCCTGAGGACTGTGAGTTAAAAGGGAGCACTGGCCCATACCAGTGAGTCCCATCTTCTTGGTAGGTTGGTTTGGTTCTTGGCTCAGGAGGTTGGAAAGCAAAGGGATTTTTAAAAATCTCCATCACTAGATTAACGGGAAGGTTTTGCCTTTGGAGTGTGGGATGTTCTTAGTTTACTTGAGAGTAGAAATGAACTCAGGCTCTTGGAATTATTTATGGTAATCAGTGATATGGTCAGAACTCTAGGGGCCTGCAGAATCTGGAAGTTCTAAAATAATGGTCTGTGGCCTGAAGTGTCCATTTCTAACATCTGAGGGGAAGAGAGGCCCAAGTGTCCAGTGATGCCTGGGCCTTTCCCAAAGTAGCCTTGGGCTGGGTGAGAAGCTAGAATCCCCTCTGGCTTTCCTAGCCTGCAGTGTCAGAGCATTGCAAGTCAGCCCGAGGAGAAAAGGCCACTACAGGGATTTGGTGGGGCTTGTAGATAGGACAACACTGGGGTTTTCTGTGAATGCCTTGATCTGTTCAGATAAACCTGCCCTCAGGGTCTTTTAGAACGTAATGGTAAACTTTACAGAATCTTTACACCTCAGGATAGAAAACAATTCTGAGTAGCATCCTACCTGCTTGTGCCTTTTCTCTCTTCATGGAGAAAATTGTTTCTATTTTTTGCATCCTTCTTCTGCAGTGGTTTGTTCGAACCCTCAGATTCTGCCAGTCCCTGGAGCCTTTTCTGTGGGCTGTTTACAAGGTACTGTGTTTGGAGACTGGGACTGTTGGTCATTGTGGGCTAAGTTCCCTAAGGGAAAAGGGTCTTGGGTTCTGCTAGAGGATTGTCCTGTGCCCCCAAAGCCGGTTCTGTAGCCACCATTTTAAGTGAGTGATGAGAGGACCAGCTTTGATTTCAACCCCCTCTGACAGTCTGATCCTGTATCCCATTGCTGGATTTGCTCACAACTTGAGGTTTTGGGGGGGTTTTATTGTTTTGTTTTGTTTTTGGCTAAGTAGACATGAGGCAGCTTTGGAGACTCCACTTCTTTTTATAGCCACCCTCCTCTGCCCTCTGACTTTAAGTGACCTGGGCAGTCCCCTCCCCTCTGTCTTTCTGTAAAATGGGGATAATCCGGACCTCAAGCCCCTAGAGCCTTGCCAGGGCCGGCTAATGAGGGCAGGGCAGTGGGAAAACAATGAGCAGTCTTCTTTCGGGCTTGCCCAAAGAGGGGGGGAGAGCAGGGCTCACTTGCTGGGTCTTTAGAGCAGCTCTGTAAAAGGCTTTAAAGAAGAAAAGTGCTGTAGAGGTGCTAAGTCGCAGCCAGGAGACCAGGCCCGGTGCCAGCGGGTCAGGCCCGGGCCGAGGCGGTCGCGGTCTCGGGCTCAGGCCAATTTTGCGGGCGCGGGTAAAGTTCACGCTCCCTGCTCCCCTCGGTGCGGCCGGGAGGGGACAGACGAAGATCAGAACGCCATGAGGGAGGCGGCGCAGGCCCCGGAAAGGCGCGAGCTCCGGGCCGGGTTTTCCCCGAAGCCCTCGGCGGCGGCGCTGCTGAGCGAAAGAGGCTGAGGGCCTGCCGCGGCGGCGGCTTGTTCTCTCCCCTCCTCCTTTGTGAGGGGTAGGGAGCGAGTCCATTCCACGGCCCGCGCCCGCTCCGCGCTCCACTCCGGGTTTTCCAAGCGGCCGCGACGGCGCTGGGTAAAATGGCAGTGCTGAGCCTCGTGTCGGAGTGAGGGGGACTCGGAGGAGAGTGGGGCGCTCTAGCCGCTCAGTCCGGCCGCCCGCTTGTTCGCCCGCCCGCCCGCTGCCGCGCAGCAGCCTCGGCCCGCGCCGCGGCCGGGGAGGGGAGGCAGGGCGCCGGCCCGGCCCGCGCGCCGATCCTGCTTGCCGGCGCCCCGACTGCTGCCGCGCGCCCTCCAGCCCGCCCGTCCCGGGTCCCCCCTCCCCCCGCTCCCTCCCTCCCTCCCCGCCCCCTCCCCCTTACCTCCCTCCCTCCCTCCCTCCTCCTTTCTCCGGCAGCAGAAAGCGGAGAGTCACAGCGGGGCCAGGCCCTGGGGAGCAGAGCCTCCACCGCCCCCCTCATTCCCAGGCAAGGGCTTGGGGGGAATGAGCCGGGAGAGCCGGGTCCCGAGCCTACAGAGCCGGGAGCAGCTGAGCCGCCGGCGCCTCGGCCGCCGCCGCCTCCTCCTCCTCCGCCGCCGCCAGCCCGGAGCCTGAGCCGGCGGGGCGGGGGGGAGAGGAGCGAGCGAGCGCAGCGCAGCAGCGGAGCCCCGCGAGGCCCGCCCGGGCGGGTGGGGAGGGCAGCCCGGGGGACTCGGCCCCGGGGCGGGGTGGGAGGGGGGAGAAGACGAAGACAGGGCCGGGTCTCTCCGCGGACGAGACAGCGGGGATCATGGCCGCGCAGGTCGCCCCCGCCGCCGCCAGCAGCCTGGGCAACCCGCCGCCGCCGCCCTCGGAGCTGAAGAAAGCCGAGCAGCAGCAGCGGGAGGAGGCGGGGGGCGAGGCGGCGGCGGCAGCGGCCGAGCGCGGGGAAATGAAGGCAGCCGCCGGGCAGGAAAGCGAGGGCCCCGCCGTGGGGCCGCCGCAGCCGCTGGGAAAGGAGCTGCAGGACGGGGCCGAGAGCAATGGGGGTGGCGGCGGCGGCGGCGGAGCCGGCAGCGGCGGCGGGCCCGGCGCGGAGCCGGACCTGAAGAACTCGAACGGGAACGCGGGCCCTAGGCCCGCCCTGAACAATAACCTCACGGAGCCGCCCGGCGGCGGCGGCGGCGGCAGCAGCAGCGACGGGGTGGGGGCGCCTCCTCACTCAGCCGCGGCCGCCTTGCCGCCCCCAGCCTACGGCTTCGGGCAACCCTACGGCCGGAGTCCGTCTGCCGTCGCCGCCGCGGCGGCCGCCGTCTTCCACCAACAACATGGCGGACAACAAAGCCCTGGCCTGGCAGCGCTGCAGAGCGGCGGCGGCGGCGGCGGGGGCCTGGAGCCCTACGCGGGGCCCCAGCAGAACTCGCACGACCACGGCTTCCCCAACCACCAGTACAACTCCTACTACCCCAACCGCAGCGCCTACCCCCCGCCCCCCCAGGCCTACACGCTGAGCTCCCCGAGAGGTGGCACTCCGGGCTCCGGCGCGGCGGCCGCCGGCTCCAAGCCGCCTCCCTCCTCCAACGCCTCTGCCTCCTCGTCGTCTTCGTCCTTCGCTCAGCAGCGCTTCGGGGCCATGGGGGGAGGCGGCCCCTCAGCGGCCGGCGGGGGAACTCCCCAGCCCACCGCCACCCCCACCCTCAACCAACTGCTCACGTCGCCCAGCTCGGCCCGGGGCTACCAGGGCTACCCTGGGGGCGACTACGGCGGCGGGCCCCAGGACGGGGGCGCAGGCAAGGGCCCGGCGGACATGGCCTCGCAGTGCTGGGGGGCTGCGGCGGCAGCGGCGGCGGCGGCGGCGGTCGCCTCGGGAGGGGCCCAACAAAGGAGCCACCACGCGCCCATGAGCCCCGGGAGCAGCGGCGGCGGGGGGCAGCCGCTCGCCCGGACCCCTCAGGTACACAGCTGAGTGGGGAGGGGGCTGGGGCGAGCGGGTCCTGGGGGTGGGGGGGTGGCTGGCTGCTGCGGGGAGCAGGCCACAGTAGTGGGCTCCCCTCAGGCCTGTGCTCCCACTGCCGGGGAGCTGCCATTGTCTGCCTCTTCTCTCTTAAAATGGCTGCCTGTCTGCCTTCCTCTCTTTCCCTCATTCAGCCTTTGTATGGGACCTTTCCCGAGGTGTCTGCTCCGCTTCTCCTCCTCTCCTGGTCCCTCCGAACTCCGGGAGTCTTGAGGGGGGTGCGGAGCAGAGTGTGCCGGGAAGGGCCTGGCCCCGGCGAGGGGGTGCTGGGGGCCCAGAGGTTAGGGGTATAGGCAGTAGGAGCTCGGGAGTTGAGCGAACGTTTTCCATGCTTGCCTGCCGCTCTTCTGTACCCCCTGCCTTCCTCTAGGCTGTCCCCGCATGTGTACTTTCAAACAGGGGCCCCCAAGGCTGAGGGGGACCTCGAGGGAGGGCAGGAGCCTGCTTGGGGGCAGCTAGAGGTAGGCTGTGGTCCACCCAGGGCTGCCCGGCCCATCTCCAGGCTTAGTCTCCGCCGGCCTAGCGGCCTGGGCTTCTCTCTGGAAGTGCTGGTAAACAGCTGAGTGATTGGAGTAGTAAGTGCAGATTGCTTTGGTTTGGGATTTGAATTATGGAGGTAAAATCCTTCTGTCAAAGCCAGGAGACAGTTGGTCTTAGGTTGACATCCTATCTGTGATCTGATTGGCTCCCCATCTCCTGCTCTTGGCCATTTATAATTGCCTCTGATGTAATGGTACAACAATCCTGATGAGCTCATAAACTTTTACACTGTGCTTTTCTGCCAGTGATAACCCAAACCATCGCTGCCACTATCTGCCTTTTATTCCAGAGCTGAAATTGGCTGTGACCTTGAGGAGGGAGGTTTAAGCAGCAATACTGTATCAGCAGGAGCAGAGCCCCAGACAGTCTGCCCTTGTTACATTGTGCCCGAAACAAAAGAGGAGGCCATGGCATTTTGCTTGTACCTTGGATTTATTTTGCTTGTTATGTTTTATGCAGCCTGAAATAGATTCTGTGTGGTTGGGACAGTAGCTGAGTTTTTCTCTACAATGGGTTTGCTGTTTGTTTTGGTTTTGTGACTTTACTGATAGTATAAATGACTTCTTTGATGGCTCTGAAGATGCATTTGTCTTGAGAAATTTTGGCACTGCTCAGTTTGCAGAACAAAAATTATTTTACTGATCTTTTTATTGAGTGGCAAATGTAGGATCTGTGTGGGGAAAGAAAACATTTTTGTTAATACTTTTGTTTAGAACTGGGAGCTTTCTGAAAGAATCTCATATTAGGTTCAAGTGTTGCGTTTTAAGCAAGGCTGGCCTCATTCTTTGTTTACATGTTGAATCTTGTTAACACTTTCTTTTGTTAATTGAACTTTGGGAGAGCAGCTCAATTTAAAGAGAAGCTGATGTCTGTTATGATCTTGAAAGGGAATTTCAGCTTGGTGTGGTGAAATTGATGGTTCCTGGAATATCTAAAAGGCTAGTTTTTTGTTTTGTCATCAATCATTTTAGACCTTAGAAATAGAGATTGGGTAATTTTTTTCATTACATTTTAAAGTAAATATGTTCCATTTTTTTCCTGATGTAAAGATACAACGTACAATGACATGATTGGCTTAGAAATTGCAATTTATAGGTACCTTTTAGTATATCCTATTTTATTTGTATTTTGTGTTGCTTCCCTGTCCATTTGCACTTTGGTCGGGAATACTGGCTATTCCATGGAGTTTTGTATCTTTTCAAAGAAGGGAAAGGCTTCGTCAGGCCCTCATTCCCAGCAATTGTACCTTTATGTTGGGAGATTTTGTTCACTTGGAACAAAATTATTAATTAGCTGTATTCCCTCCCTGTCTTAGAACTACTTTTCTACTATTCAGCTGAGTAGTTTGGAAATAGCTCTGTTAGGCAATGGGCATAGAACTATACCTTGACTGTACATCTTCCCAAATGTTTTGTATCTGGGTGAGAAATAGGGAAATATTAAATTGTTTTTCTGCTGCCTGGAGGATAAGTTTTATCTTAGAAGACAGTATTCTTATGTCTCCTGTCATTCTATAACGTACATCTGTTTCTCCTCATGCCCTCTCTTTTGACTGAGAATTTTACCTTTCTTGGAAACTATTACAGGACATGATTTAGGGCACATCAAGGCTCATTTAAAAGCAAAATTCATTTGAATTCTGTTGGTTTGGGGATATTTAGGCAAAGGTCCTCCTCACCCCCCCAAAAAAACATTTTTAGTTAAAGCAATTTCTGTGGAGCACTTTCTGTGTGCCTAGTTACTATGTTCTGTCCTGGGTAAATGATGATAGAAAAATAGACACAGTCTGTGTTTAGAAGCCTGACCATGCTGCCCTTGGATGAATTTTCTGATTCTCTTTTAATATCACCAAACTCCAGCACTCTGCACGACATAGATGCTTACTCAATTTCACTTTAGTTTCCTACTTCCCTGAGACCTAAGGAGTGGGCTGGTTGGAAGAGATACACAGCTTCAGTTTTGTGGGCTTCTTCAGACTGTGACAGGAGTCTAGGTGAGGGTTGTGGGGGACCAGATTTTATTCTTAGGTCGTCCTCTTTGTTACTTTGAGGATAAAGCTCCTGTCAGACCATGATGCTCTACTCTTAAGCATTCTTAAAATAAGAGCTTGTTCCCTTCTTTCCCTGTCTTAGATTATGAATATTTTCCCAACACATTAACATAGCTAAAGTGATAATGTTCTCATTTGACTCTGCCTTTATGAAATAAAGATTAGGTAGGTGTATTTTTCATAAGAGCTAGGATGATCCCAACAGACAAACTTTTTCTTTATCCTTTTCAGAAATAGTATTATAGTTCAGGGTGTCGAATCCAAGTACTGATGAAATAGTTTTGAATCCAAGTACTGATGAAATAGTTTTAGGTTACCTGTGTACTTGAACTTGATGTAAGGCTTTTTACTTGGAGTACATTGAGCAGTAATACCTCGGGAATGGTACTGGTTTATCATGGTAAACAATGAAATACAATAATAAGTAGTTCAGGATCAAGTTGGATTTGATTGGAGAAGCATGGCTGTTACTTTCTGCTATGAAAATATCAAATGATATTTGCAACTCCTGGGAAACATACAAGAATTCTGGATTTATTATGGGAATGCCTACTGGCAGAAATTCTGGGCTGGCTGGAATACAGGACTCCTGGAGCTCTCTCCAGTAGGAGGGACTAGGAAAACCACAATGAGATGGCACTTTAATTGTGGGGGCTTCATGTTTCTGTACTGCTCATGAAAGAACTGGAGGTGATGGGAGTTGGGGTATTGGTGTGAGAAGAGAGAAAGCAGCCTGGTTGGTTTCTTGTGTATTGATCACTGAGGATTTTTTAGGTTCCTTTTGTGCATGACACAAAGTAACCATGACAAGCAGCACCTGCTGAAACAAGATGTCTTGGATTGCATTAGACATTCATATATTGGATTAACTCCTGTAGGGTGTGATATCTACTATAGTAGACTTTTACAAAGAAACTAGTGAACTTTTTAAAAATGTGGGAATAGGCTAACAAAGTAATGAACTGGGCTATTTCCTAATCTCAACCCCCACAAAAGGTTGTATTGATTGGCTTCAAATCTCAAAATTCTGTGAGCAATGGCAGCATGCAAATATGCTTAAAATATGATATTCAAGATAAGTTGGCACTGAATAGTTCTTTTCTGACAGTGAATTGTGGCACCTGAGGCTGTGAAATGGAGTTTTGATTCCCCTGGTTTTTATCTCTGGGTTTTTCCTTGTTTAGGTTGGTGATTATTATTACTTAGGCACACTGAGTTGTATGTTGCATAGTGCTGAACAGGTAAAGAGCACAGGACTCAGAAGAAGAGGAAGGAGGAGACTTGGGTTCTATGTGCAGCTCCAAATTAAGCTGTATGACAATGGAGCAAGTCATTGCCTTCTCTCTCTTCCTCTCTCTCTCTTATCAGAAAAATGAAGTTGATGGCCTGTATGATGACTTCTTACACTATGATGCTACACATCTGTCCTTCTGCAACAGGCTTGTCATGAAGGCAGCTTCTTCATGTACACGAGTAGGGGTCTTGAGACCATCTTTCTTCCTCTGGGCTTAAGGAACTCAGGGCTTTTTTTCCCTGAGTATTCCTACGAACAAATTGAACTGTTATATGCTACAAGTGGTCTGTGGACCTTTACAGAAAAAGCTCTAGCAGACTGCTGTTTCAAAATTGTTAATCTGTTTGTCATTAGTCATTCTACCTGGCTGGTGGTTTTAAAACACTGAACAGTAATTGAAACATTAAACAGAGTTTATTAAGGCAAGACTTGAAAAACAGTTGCTCTGCCAGGTGTGGTGGCACACACCTGTAATCCCAGCACTGGAAAGACAGAGGCAGGAGAATCACAAGTTTGAGGCCAGCCTGGGAGCATAGTGAGTTCCAGGTCAGCCTTGAGACCCAGTCTCAAAAACAACCCAAGTAAACAAAAAAGGAAAAATAGTTGCTTTGAGATTTTTAGGAGGTTTTACACTTGGGATAGGATTGTTGTTGTTGTTAAAAGGGAGTGGATATTCATAAAATTTAACACCGTGCTTTTGGGGGGCGGGTAGGTAGGTGGGAAGAGGTAGCATTTAGCTCTTCAAACTGTTAGTGTTTGGGCAGGTCTAGGTCTGGTTTGGGCAGTTGGTTGTAATCTGAGTGCCTGGACTTGCCCTGTAAGTTTTGCTGAGAGAGGAGCAAAAGTTCTTGAGCATGGAACAGGAAAAGCTAAGTATTTCAGGGTCAGTTTCATAGGTGTGTTTGTCTTTTCTCATACTCATGGTTTAAGAAACTACATAGTGTGGTTGCTATGTGATACTAGATGCTACTCGTTCTTTTCTCCAGAACACCTGAATTCCCTTTCTTACTCCTCCTGGCTTAGTTGAGAAGTGAGAAGTGTAATTTAGGCATATTGGAGTTGTGCTAGAGGGAAACTTTCCTCCTATAAAGGAGGCAAAAAGGTAAAAAGAAAGGTATTTGATAATTCTCTGCTTGACACAGCAGCTTCTTTTTCTCTGAAGGAACCAAATGTTTCAGAGCTTTGTGTAAATACTTGCTGAGCTGTCAATATGTACCCAGGAGGTTTCTTGTAGTAAGATGTAAACGGCTCTATAGAATGTTTGACAGGCAAATTAATAAGCAGTTTTCAAGCAAAGGTAATGCTAGTCGCCTTGTGTGGTAGAATAAAATAACTGATGAAAAAGATGTAGGGATAGGGTAGAGGGGTAGTGCTGGGGGTGGGGCAGGGAGCACAAAGATAAGGGGAAGTGATCAAAGAGATTTGAAGTAGAAAGATGCTGTCCTGGAAGTGAAACCTCTGTGGTCCTGGCTCCATGCTAACTTCAGAGTATGTGAAATCTTGTGAAAAATCAGTTGTTGTCAGGTGCTTGCCGGTGATCCCAGCAATTCAGGAGGCTGAGGCAAGAAGATCTCTAGTTCAAGGCAGAGGTAGTCTGCGCAGTTTACAGAGTCTTTGTTTCTTAAAATTAAAAATGGGGCTGGGAGTGTGGCTCAGCAGCATATAGCACTTGTCTAGCATGTACAGGGCTCTGGGTTTAACTCCCCAGTACTGATAAAAAGAAAAAGTTGCAATTATCATAGCAAAAATCAATGGAAATTTAGAAAGAAAGTTCTAATAGTAAAGTAAGTGGCTTATGAGACTTTGAATTTTGAAACCTTTTCTTTCAGAAGAGGTTTTGTAGTTTGGCAAGATGCTTTTTGGGTTGGATTTGCATTTGGGGAATATCATAAAGAAGAAAAAAGATACTACATGTTCAACATCATTCTTACCTAACTCTGTTTACAATGGCTGTGGATTATAAACTCCCTACTTAAGGTCTGGGCTTATTTATATAGTTCTTACTGGAATTCTTGCCTGTAGCACTTACATATGTTATAATTAATGTCCCCTGGTTCCTGGGTCAGTACAAAGGCCAAATGCTGGGGACTCACTAGACCCTGTTTGAAGAGTTTTGTGGGTAGATTTAGTCTTTGCTTTTGAAATTGCCATTTTAGGATTGACATTTCTGGGTACCTTGAGGACAAATTGTTTTTATGAAGGAGGAATCTGAATATTTTAGCTGTTTACTTGTGCTGCTCTTCTTTGGTAGCCTTATGAGATGACCAGAATAATCTTCTAAGTCTTTTAAAACTAAATCTACTAACTCTGATAACAGTTGCCTTTACAAAAAGTAATTTTTAGACTAGAGTCTTCCAAGTGCCTTTTTGACGTAGCTACTTAGTAGCAGGAATATGAATGTAGTTATGGCCCTGACCATAAATTTTAGGTTCAGCTATTTTAGCAAAGGCTGTCAGCTTGTTTTAAAGCAATATACAAAAATTTGGGTCGACATTGACCATTGACATTGGTTGTCCAATATTGTCAGAACTTTCCTAGTAAGGTGATGTTAAGGGTATTAGAATTTTGGACTTAGTGCTGAGAACATCTTTTTTTTTTTTTTTCCCCCTTCTGTTTTTTTGCAACACAGTCTTGCTGTGTAGGCTGGCCTGGAACTTGCTGTGTATATCAGGCTGGCCTTGAACTTGAGTCAGTCCTCCTGCCTCAGCCTTCCAAGTGCTGGGATTACAGGTGTGTGTCACCATGCCTAGGTTTTTGAGAATATCATTTCTAGGCCAGGGTGACCTGGAGATTCCAGTGGGGGTGGGAAATAGCCCTTTTCAATTATACTGACTAGGTACTAGAAAGGGGCTGGGATTTAGCTCAGTGGGTAGAGCGCTGCACTGCAGTCTCTGAGGTCCTGAGTTCAATTCCCAGCACTGCAAAAATGGGAGAAGGTCGTGGCAACCCACTCCCAAGGCAATCCTGAAACAGTCAGCTATTGAAAACCCTATGAGGGTCGTTATGAGTCGGATACCGACTCGACAGCACCTAACAACAACAACAACAACAAGGTACTAGAAAAGGATTAAAAGGTAGAGGCTATATCTTCTTCAAAAGAATTTAGTCTTTTGGGGGAAGCTTGCTTATGTGCACACATCTGGAAAATTTGGCAAAGGAAAGTTATATAAATGGATATAGACTAAACTAAATATATGGGCTGAAGGAATTCAAGAATAAAGAACAATCAGGGTTGGTCAGGGTTAACCTGGGATAGCTGTTCAGAGGTAGTATTGTGAAGCTAAATGTTCAAGAAGGGGAAAGTTAAAATATTAATTGGCCTTTTTTTTCCATAATGATACTTAAGTTCCATAGGCTTTATAGAATCTAGATTGTGTGCCATCCCCAGACCTGTAGTTAGTTGTCTCAGTGTTCTAGTGACTTTGAGAATTTAGACTCTAACCACAAAATTACCTGAGAAAAAGTGGTTCCAGGGTCTTAGTGGTTTCTGTGGCTATGTAGGACCTTTGGTACAACTTACTGAGTTCTTGGCCAGTTAATGGACTAGTTTTTAGTAATTTTTAGTTTGGAAGGTCATGTCATTTTCAGAATTGTGTACTCTGGACAGCTTTGTAGTGATAGTGGTTCAGCTTTGGTTGGTGAACCTGGATTACTTTTTTGGCAGTTAGTTGACTTTTCTTAAACAAAACAAGTCATGAAGTACTTGTCTTAACACTGTTGTTATTTCTGAAAAGCTGGGAGTTGCGCTTGAGCTGAGTTGCTTGGATTAGACCTTATGGAGGGTTGATGGGTTGGATAAGCCTGCACATATGCAGTTTGCCCATCTGTTCATAGAAATAGCCTTTAATATTGTTGTTGATTAGGTTGGCTGTGGCCAAGAAACTCATAAATACTGCAAACACATGCTTATTCCTTATGGAGCCTCTGAAATGTAGTGGTTCTGATTTCTCTCTGTCTGCTGGTCTATATGTGGTTGGGCCTGGCACTTCTTGTGAAGGGCCATCAGTGGATGCTTAATAGCTGAGGATGCATGAGGTGTCCAGTGCCAGGCCACTACAGAACTACCTCCTGGAAGAAGCTGGATTATATTACACCAATATGGAACTATGAAGTCTTGAATAGATTCTAGTGTAGAAATCTCTCTTACAACTTCTTTTGGCTTGCCATTTTGACATTTTGCAAAAGTAGGTTTTTAGTAACTCAGAATTGGGAATAATAATTCATTTGTCGTGGACAGTATGTCTGTAGGGCCTTGAAATGAACTCCTTAGTCAATCTCAGGTTTTAGAGAAATCCAAGTAAGGGTGAACAGTGACTTAACAGTTTTGACTGTTCTTTCCTAAAATTGCCCATACCCTATTTATTTTTTTATTTTTATTTTTATTTTTCGTAGTACTGGGGGTGTTGAACCCAGGGCCTGATGGCTTGTATGCTTTGCCAGTGCTGTACCACTGAGCTGCACCCTCAGCCCTTTATTTTATTTTATTTTATTTTTACTTTTTTATCTTGAAACAGGGTCTCACTAAGTTATATAGTGTGCTTCTGGTTTCGAATTTGCAATCCTCCTGCCTCTGCCTCCCTAGTCTCTGGGATTACAGACATGGGCCACCATGTAGCCTTGCCCATGCCCCTTTAAAGGGATGAGATTAGTTTTTTGGTTTTGGTGGGGGTTTTTTTTCGTGTGTGTGTGAAGGAAGAGACATCTGAATGAATTTCTGTTTGTTTTTGTTAGTCTCTTGTGGATAACTGGAAGATTGTCTTGGGACAGGTTGAGTCTTTATTTTCTAATAGCTTCTGCATTTTCTGAGGGTGAACTGGAATGGAAAGAAGTCTAATGCCAAGAATGCATTCCAACATTGTGCAGAGTAGGAAATTTGATCCCTAAAATGTTGACTTAGTGTTGGTTATGGTTCATATTAGAAATCACCCAGTAATCCAGGACAGATTTTTGTCGCCCTCCAGGAAGTTACGTTGATATTCGTGTTAAGGGGCTTTGGGTACTGGGCCGTATGCTCTTTGCAGGCCCAGAGCACTGCTTGAATTGCCACCCATATGAAGAGGAAATGTGCCATGTGCCTTTTTTTCTCATTTGCATTTAGGCTTCCTTATGGCTTTGTTGCTTCTATGTTCCCAAGTCTGCAATGTTAGATATTAGACTTCCTTTTCCCTTGGCACTGGCACATTCATGATTTTCTGTGGTTCATTACCAGGAGCCAAGATTTTTGTGTGCTTTTCACTTTTAAACTTGTTAACTTTCAGCTTGCTTGTTTATTTCTGTTACAAGGAACCCTCCCTTTCCCCTCAAGATCTAGCACCAGTATGATGGCAGCCAGGAAGTGTGGGGGTCGGTGTGATATCAGTCATTTAAAAAAACCATTTGCTATGTGCTTGGTGTTTTTATATTTTGCCTCTTATTTTCCTTGAGCTCACAGCTTGTTTGCTGGGCATGAGTGTATTTAGCCTACCTGTTTTACTCTGAACTGACGGAGGCCTGGTCTACTTTGAGTTTAAGAATATGAGTTCAGGCAGGGCGCGGTGGCAGACACCTGTAATCCCAGCGGCTGGGGAGGCGGCTGGGGAGGCGGAGGCCCTAGGGAGGATCACAAGTTCGAGAGCAGAGGCAGTCTGCATATTTTAGCGAGACCCTGTCTCAAAAAGTAAAAAAAAATGGGCTGAGGGTGCAGCTCAGTGGTCCAGCACTTGCAGAGCATGCAAGCACTAAGCCCTGGGTCCAACCCCCAGTACCACAAAAACAAAAACAAAAGAATATGAGTTCAGCCATGTGGTAGAGGATTAAAGGTTAATCATGCTGGGTATGTCCTTGTGGAAGAAACAGGACATGTCTTTGGGCTCTTCTTGCCCAGTAATTTCCCCTTTCTCTGGGGTAGACATTACAGCTTTCTGTTGTCCTTAGGGAATCAGATTACCTGGGCAGAAGTGCTGGGAATTAGTTGCTGTTTATTAACATGTCTTCTCTGACAAATACAATGGCTTTCTCTCCTGCCCTTTGGACAGCATTCTGTTCTGGTCCTGATGAGGTAGTGGAATTCACAGGTTGAACCAGCATTAGTTTAGGGGTTTGAAACTTTGTAATTTGAGTTTGGATAATTTACGTTTTGTCTTCAGACTTCTAACTTCTACCTGCTTAAGAATATGGGCTGCCAACGAAAAGTATATTATAAAGGATATAAGGAACAATTCCATGGGTAATTTGCCCAAAATGTTATCCAGGGCTAGGGATCTTCACTGTGATCCCGACTTTGAATTGTTAGCATGCTCGAGGTCCGTATTCATGATAGCCACCATGTATTGAGCACTTACTTTGTGCTAAGCACTGTATTTGGTTCTCTAATGAATTTCCTCTTTTAATCTTCAAAATTCTAGAAGTAGAGTTCTGTTATTCTCTCACTTTACAGTTGAGGAAATGGAATAAGAAATATGCTTTAGGGGAAATAGCTAGTTTAAGGTACAGTTGGGATTTAAAACAAAGTTTGTCTGGTTCTCCAGAGCTGTGACACTCTAAAATACTTGGTTTTGGGAGAGGGAGGTTGCTTTTTGTTTTGTTTTGTTTTGTTTTCTGGTGCTAGGATTGAAGCCAAGGCTTTTTGATATTAGGCTAATGCTCTACCACTGAGCTACACTCCCACCCTAAAATACTAATTTTGCTTCTCTAAAATAAATTAAGGGCTGGGATTTAGCTAGTTGGTAGAGCGCTGCTCTGCAGTCTCTGAGGTCCCAAGTTTGATTCCCAGCACCACAAAACTGGGAAGAGGATCTGGTAATCCACTCCCAAGGCAATCCCGAAATAATCAGCCATTGAAAACCCTATGAGGGTCGTTAATGAATCGAATAGGACTTGACAGCACCTGACAACAACAACAACCACAAAATAAATTATTCAAGAACAATGAGTGATTGGGCCATTATTTTTGCAATTACCTAGAACTCTTAATCCCCACTTCCCCTCCCCTTTTCTCCCCCTGTTACTGGGGTTGGACCCAGGGCCTTGCACATGCTGGGCAAGTGCTCCACCGCTGAGCTGAAACGAACTTCCAGCCCCTTTTTTATTTTTTATTTTGAGACATGGTCTCACTAAGTTGTGGAAGCTGCCTCTAGCCTCAAGCATGTAATCCTCCTGCCTCAGTCTTCTGAATCACTGATTATGGACATATGCCATGGTACCTGGCCTGCCTTGGACTCTTAAATAAGGTGAAAGACTGAAAAGCCGTTAGCTACAATTTGATGTCATGCCTAGATCTTGGTCCCATCCACCCTTTCCATTTAGGGTTTTATTAATCTGGGTTTATGATGAATGATCTTGGCACTTGGTTTGTAGTTGTCTTGTGATTCCAGTTCTTAGGTGTCCTCCTCAGGAGAGACTTTGAGATTGGGAGTCACTTCGGTTTAAGTGAGTGACTTGCATTATGAAATGTTTATGGAGTAATTTTACTTTTCAGAAAGTTGGCTTGCTCATTGGAGAAGACAGTATTACTGTCTTAATTTGCAACGTTGTTATTGTTAGGTGCCATCAAGTTGGGTCCTACTGATAGTGACCCTGTGTACAACAGAACAAAACACTCCCTGACACTGCCATGCCTGGCACTATGTCAGTGCTTCTCTGCTATTCATAGGGTTTTCAATGGCTGATTGTTTTGGGGATTACTTTGGGAGTGCATTGCCACATCCTTCTCCCGGTTTTTTTTTTTTTTTTTTTTTCCAGTCCTGGGGATTGGACCTAGTATTCTACCAATTGAGCTAAACCCCTAGTCCCAGGTTGCTCCTTAGGGAAAGTAAATGTATAAAGTTAAATGGCATGCATAAAGTTTCACAGGAGAGTCAGCTGTAAAAGCTAGTTTTAAATTTCCCTTAGGCTGTGTGACTTTAGGCCAGTCACTTCTTTGAATCTGTGTACCCAACGACATAATGAGGAAAAATATCTACATTGCAGGCTGTAGTAAATGTTAAATAAGATATGAAAGTACCATCAGTTTGTTAAATAACATTTCTTTCTTTATTTATGCATTACTTGGGGGATTGAACCCAGGACCCCACACATACTTTGCAAGTACTAGGCTGTACCCGGAGCCCACTTTTAATTTTCTTATCTTGAGTGAGGGTCTCTTGAAATTATGTAGGCTGCCTCTGGCCTCAAGCCTGTGAATTTCCTGCATCCACCTCCCCAGTTGTTGGGATTGCAGGCATGCGCCACCACACCCAGTTAATTCTTTTTTTTTTTTTTTTTTTTTTAAAGACAGTCTCACTATGTAGCCCAGGCTGACCTTGAACTCACAATCTTCTTGCCTTAGCCTCCTTAGTGCTGTGATTTCATGTGTGTACCACCATGCCTCCTGAAAAAACCCCAAATTTTATTAAGCACTGTTTTTTCTAGTATGACAGATGATTAGTGCATCAGTTCTAGATTACCTGGACTCTGTTCCAAAATGCAAATCTTTGGACCAGATCTACTAAATCCAAAACTCTTACAGTTTGTTTTAACAAGTTCTTTAAGCTATTCTGATATACACTCACATTTGAGAATTGTTGGATTTATGCATTTACACTCAACTGGGCTGCAGTGTATATCTGAATTGCTTGAGAGTCTTCTTCCAGTTACACTATAGATTGATACTTCAGATATTGGTGTGTCTCTCTTCTATGATGAAAATGTTACTGGGTAGAGAAAAGGCTAAAAGTGCTAGGGATTGTGTTAGTCTGCTTGGGCTGCTATAACAAAATACTGTCTGTAGACTGTGTGGTTTAAACAACAGACATTTATTTGTGATTGGTCTGAGGGCTCTCTTTTTGGCTTGCAGACAGTGAGCTTGGCATCTTCTCACTATATATTTGCATGCCAATCCTCCACCTTGAGAAGAGAGCCTTTTTATGTCTCTGGCCCTTTATAAGGGTACTAATCACATCATGTAGTCCCCCCATCATGGCCTAATCTAAACCAAATTACCTCCTAAGGCTCTACCTCTTAATACAATTACATTAGGGATTAGGGCTTCAACATACACATTTCTGGGATAGACAGGCATTCAGCCCGTAATAGAGAAAAAAGATAATACTTTTGGGATGGATCTTCTACTATGCAGTGATGGTAAACTTTAGTGACAAAACACATCTGTTCATTTATAGGATTTGGAGGCTCCCTGCCTTCTGTTTTTCTTTCTCCTAGTTCTTTGATGTGGTAGCATGAGGGTAATCTGAGTCTGTGGTCCTGGGAGTTTGATGAAGATGGGAAAAATTGTTTAATGATGATGACTGATAGTCTTCAAATATGACAGTTTTAGTAAATTTTACCTAAGAAAGTAGTCCTGATAATGCTACCTAGCGGCAGGTGTGTCGGCACACGCTGTAATCTCAACACTTGGGAGACTAAGGCAGGAGGTTCAAAGTGAGTTTGAGGCTATCCTGGACTATATAGAAAGTTCCAGGCCAGCCTGGGTTACACAGCACGAGACCCTGTCTTTAAAAAAAAAAAAAAAAAAAAGCCCTACAAAAACCCAGAAAAGAAAATGCTACCTAAAGGGCAGAGTTGGAGCACTAATTAAATGTAATAATGTCTTTTTGCCTATGATGTTCAACTAATCTGGTGATCTCTCAGTAACCTCTCTACCTGACTCCCAAACTCCCAGTGGCCAGCCTGAGTTTTGGTGTGCATTGCTTTTCTTGTGTCCCTTGTGAAGTTCTAGCAAATAAACCCTCTAAGGAGAATCCTGACATGTCTCCTCATCTCTGAAGTGGGTGAGACCTCTGAGAAGTGGACAGCTGAGACAAGATGTAGGTCTAGTTGGATGACTCAGTAAGGATTGTGCTTGGCACAGAAATGGCAGTTACAGAAATGGTCAGGTAATAAACATTAGCAGTTCAAAGACTAAGTCAAGAACCAGTGTTCTTGTTCACTTGGGCTTTCTGAAACACTTAAGTAGTTTCTATATTCTTCCAGCTAAAAACAAGTATCCTACTACCAGGCCTCTTTTTCTTTCCTGCCTGAGAAGTATGTCTGTCATCACTGAAACTCAGTTGCAGTGAAGGCAGTGGTTTCTAGGAAGAAGTATGCTGACAGCTGGACTTGGGAATTGATATTTGTATGTATAGATTAATACTTTATTAGGTAGTCATGTGTGCACTTGCTTTAAACTCACTTTATTATCTTACTGCTGTTTAGCTCTATTTTTTTCTGTTCTTGTTTCCTTTTTCATTGTCTCACTTGGTGTCTAACTCAGTGTTATGGTGCAAAGCACATAGAAACCCCAGTAACTCACCATACCAGAAAGGTAAAAGGACCAAAGATGTAATTTATACCACTTTCAGAACATCATTTCAGTAAAGATTCCTAGTATCTGTTCCTAGCTAGAGGCAGGAAGTGCCTTTGTCTAATTAACTAATAAACAAGTTTCTAAATGGTCTGTACCTCTTCTCATTTCTCACTTTATTGGTAGTCTAAAGAGAGATTCTTAGCCCTCCTTAATCTGTTTTTGGGGTTCTCTTGGCCCAGGACAGATCTGTAACATTCTTGTTTTTCTTTGCAGTTTGTGATTTGAATCCTTTGCTTTCCCAGGGCAGCTTTGAATTGGCTTCTTTAAAACACTATCATAAAACCTCAAGTGACCAATAGTGGTTTCATTATGGCATTTTGGGTTAAAATAAAATGAGATGGGCTCATTTATTTAGTTGGGCTTACCCAGGCACATACACCAAAAGGGAAATTCTTTGTGTCTTGAATAAAATAATCTCAAAAGAGTATGTGAGCCAAAGTAGACTTGGGGAAGAGAAGGGGGAGGAGGAGGGGGGGAGGAGGGGGGGAGGAGGGTTAGATATTGGCAAGATTTCCATAGCTTAGTATGCCAAGTATCCATCCCAATGTTGGTTATACTGGCCAGAGTGTAAATAAAGAAGAGAGACAATAAGCTGCTGAAAAGACAGTTGGTAACTTTGGTGTAGTCCTGTGTATTACTAGTATAAATTGTGAAGCCAGGGTCTCCTGTACACATTTATCTGGACAGTGGTGTAGAAGAGTTTGGTAACAGCATGATTTTGGAGGTTTGAAAAGAAGTGGAGAATTAGTAGGACTCTACAGTTTTCCATTTTGCAAATTGTTTGCCTTAAATCCTGAGAATTTGGAGGTACCTATGATGCTAACAAGGCTGATTTATTAATATTGGGTCATTCCTTAACTTATGTAATTGTGCCTGTTAGAGAAAATTTAGGAGGTCCTAGCTGAAAGATTGATATTTTGGGGAAGTGGTCCAAGGCAGCCCTAGGCATTAATGAAATTAACACAGTATTGCTGCTGCTGCTTGGTGTCTTTATCAAAATACAGTACTTAAAGCATAATGACAGGAATCCTTGACTTCATGTACATTAAATTCTACATCTTGATATGTCACAGATACTCTTTAGTATAGAAAGAAAAACTTTGGCAGGAAGTAAAACTGTACTTAAATTTAGTATCTTTTTGTATAACCCATGCAAGACCAGCCCAGATTTGGAGTTGTACATAAAGTAAAAAGCATGGAAGAAATGAAAGCTGCTTTTTTTTTTTTTTTTTAAGATAGTTGCGATGTAGTCCAGGTTGGCTTCAACCTCATGGCTCGTGATCCTCCTGCCTCAACCTCCCGAATGTTGAGATTACAGGTTTATGCCATGACAGCCAAGGTGAAATGAGAGCTTTTTATAGAAAAAGCAAATGAGGCCTTGGAGTTTTGCCAAGGACAGTTTTTACCTTTATTTTAGATTTGAACACAATCTGCAAATCAGTTTATCATGGAATAGGAAGGAGTATTTTAGAAACGAATCAGGAACTAGGCACAATTCAAAACAAGGTTGTGTTTGCTGAAAAGTTGGAATGAATGTATGCTCTTGGGGAAGCTCTGTGTGACCCTTGCTTCTCTGTGTATTCCTTAAGTGTGCTATATCACTTAGTGATAAATGTAACAAGGCACTGCCCTACTCAGCCAAGCTTATGATCTATTCATACCAAGGTCCTCTCTGTAGTAGGAGCACTAGAGGATGGTTTGTGGGAGGAAGTACGTTTTTCTGCTGTCAGTTTGTATCATTTGGTATAGATAACAACATCTGTACCTAAATTTTTAATTTGTAAACACGTGCTGGCATGCAGTATACTAATCTGTAGTCTTTTTTTTTTTGTACTGAGGGGTTGATCCTTGGGCCTCATGCATGCTAGGCAGTGCTCCACACTGAGCCACATCCAAGCTTGTCTTTTATTTTCCATTTTGAGACAGGGTCTTGGTAAGTTGCATATGCTATCCCTGCCCTCGAAATTATGAGCCTCCTGCCTCAGTTTCCAAAACTACTGGATTGCAGATATGTACCACCAATGCCCAGATTCAATCTGTACCTTCTTTAGATACTTTCAAGATTTCCCAGACTTTGATAATATTCCTCATTTCTCAAGAATTTTTAGGGTAAGAACTTTTTAATGCTCACTTAATTGTCCAGTCTGCTGAAATGTTGCTTAATTTAAAGCACAAAATAGTTGAAGAGTGGCCAATCTAAGAAGTCTTATAGCAAAGCCTTCTTTGAATAACCTTTGAGTACCTAATATATGCTAGTTGCTTACATTATTGCAACAAGTACTTACTGAGCTTCTGCAATCCTATCAGGCAGTGTGTTGTAAACATAGGATTCATAATTCCTGCCTCCGTGGAGTAATTTATAATGGAGAAGAAATGTAAGCAAATAATCACAATTAACTGTATAATTTACAATTGTAATAAGTGTACGGAGGAAAAGTATCACCTTCGGTAAATTATTTTCCAAATATTGTTTGAATTAAAATTTTATTTATGTTCACTTTTGCTAGTGGCTGGCTTTGTACTATTGGGTTCTGGGGGTGGATTCTGGTCAGTTCTGACTTCCTTTCCTTTTGTTGCTCCAAGTGCTAAGTGTTACAGGAAATTATCCATCTGAGGTGTAATGGGTGAGACCCCATTCTTTCTCAGCAAGGATCTTTGTGTGGAGCTGCATTGCAGGACTTTTGGCATCTTGCTCCCCAGGTAATAAACGCTAGTAGCATTACAGAGTTGCTGTGACAACTGAAAAGCACTTTCATACATTTATTTCCAAACACTTATTAGTGGCTGGTATTGCCCTGGTTAGAAACTGTTGGCTGTACTGTCAGAATTCTTGGAAGGAGTTACAGAACAAATTCCTCTGGGAGAACAGACTGAAAGTAGGTGGTGCTTGAGACTTGGACTGGCCAACCCTTTTGGTGTCCGACTTGTGTGTTTGTGTTTTTTAAGTAGATATTTGAAACTGTGCTTTAACCTCATTCTGGTTTTGCTTCTGTGAGTAGAGAGGGAAGTAATGTCTGCTGTGGCTACTGTATATGCTGGTATTATAACAAGCATTTCACATAATGTACTTAGCATTTGAACTGTCTGATATTTTGTTAAGCATAAGTTGTTTATTTTGGGGTTTTTGTTTTGTTTTATTTTTGTTTTGAGACAAAGTCTTGTGTTATTAGTTGTTATTACTAACATGTTACTGTGCCTGATATATGTTAATCTTTATCATAGTATGTATATGTAGGGAAAAATATGGGTGGTGGGTACTATGTGCAGTTTCAGGTAAGCAAAGGCAATTGTACTATTATCTCTATTGTCTTGATGAAGAAATTGGAGAACAGAGAAGCTGAAGGAACTGGGTGCATGGCAGGTGGGCAAAGCTCTTAAACCATTGTCCAGGACTGGCCGTATAGATCCCCAAAGCATTTTCTCTAAGCATGAATGTGAATAAGAATTGCAAGACCTGTAGAGTTTTCATTTTCTTTTCTAAGGTTTTCTTTCCTTTTCTATTTTAAAGTAGGAAGGTTTGTTTGCACACTAATCTCTACCTTCCTAGAATTTATATTCTAGTCAAAGATATAGATGTAAATAAGAGAAGTAAGTAAAGCATATACTATATTAGTGATATGTGCTCAAAAAACCCATCAGGGACTGGGCATAGGAATTGGGGAAAGCTTGGCTTTGAGGATGCTGCTCATTTGCAAATTTGGGAACCTGAAACATATTCCTGATTTTTCTCTGCTGGCCAGCCACTGCCCTCTTCAGACCATTGCTTGGGTAAGGAAGTTGAATGTGCATCTGAATTTTAGAGTCACTCTGTGTTGGAGATAGGAGGGGCTTTGGAGAGAGGCCATGTAGCTCAAATGCACCCTGACTGGATACAAGAATCTGCTGAAATTAAAAATACAGATTTGTTGCTCCATTCTGGAGCTGCTGATTCAGAATCTGGAGGGTAGAATTTGCTTATGTAGCTGTGGAAGTTGAGTTGTAATGTGGTTCATTGCCTTGCCTCCTGTCCAAGGAAGTTAGTCTGAAAACTGGGTTTAGAACCCAAGTGTTCTCTCTCTGTTTAGTACTCCTCACTACTCATACTTCTCTCTTACTCTTGAGAGTTGTAAAGAAGGGGATATTTAATTTTATCAGATGGCATTTCAATTCCTCCTTAATTGTCTTCTTATTCCTGAGTTTCAAGCAATTCATGATGAAGAATCCCCCCCTCCCCAAAGAAGTTGCTTGGTTTCTTTAGATGCTATGATAGTTGGAAATAGGGAGAAATCAGGAAGCCAGGTTTAGTCGTACAAAAAAGTGATCTTCATCACTTTAGAGCCTATCCTCTGTAAAAGGTAGCTAATTAAAGTGCTGTGGATGAAGAGAAGGGTTTTATCATTTGCTGGAAAATTCTTTAGTTTGGTGTTCTAGCTGCTTTATTTGAAGGGCTCTTTGTGGTGCAAAAGAGAAATAAAGTCATAGCAGCCACCTGGTTGTGGTTTTTCTGGCATGCTTATGCCTCTTTTAGGTGGACAGCTGTAAAGTGGTTATTACAGTTGGCTCTGATAATCTGTTTGAGTGATTCAATGACTTTCCTTTTTGGTCTCTCTCTCTCTCTCTCCCTCTCTCTCTCTCTCTCTCTCTCTCTTTGAGACAGAGTCTCCCTTTGTAGCCTAGGCTGTCCTCGAGCTTGCATTGATCCTCCTCAGCCTCCCAAGGCCTAGGTTGGCCTCTTTTTAACCTTAGTGAGTTTTCTTTAATCTTCTGGTCTAGAAGCCTAGAGCACAGGAGCCTAAATAACTCTGAGCCAGCAAGCAAATGAGGCCTTTTGTTTTCTGTTGTTCGTTTTGAGACAGAGTCTTGCTATTTTGCCCAGGCTGGCCTGGAACTTGTGATCCTTCAGCCTCCTGCCTCCCAAGTGCTAAGATTATAGGTATGTGCCATCTTGTTCTGTATCATTTTGAGATAGAGCGTGAGTTTGGAAAGTCCTGAATCTGAAGTCTGGTTGCGCCCTTATTTGTGGGTTTGCTCAAGCTATTGCTTCAGGTGGTTTATTGGAAATGGGTACTTATTCAGTTGGGAGGGGCTGGGATTTAGCTCATTTGGTAGAGGGCTACTCTGCAGTCTCTGAGGTTCCGGGTTTCGATTCCCAGCACTGCAAAAATGGGAGAACGATGTGGCAACACACTCACAAGGCAATCCTGAAACAATCAGCCATTGAAAACCCTATGAGGGTCTCTGTAAGTTGGACATGACTCAGTGGCACCTAGCAACAAGCAAAATTCAATTGGTAACTAATAGAAGTTTGAAAGAATTTAAAACAAGAAAGCTGTCTTTTGGGGGGTTATAGTTGCAAACTAGTGGTTGGTGATCTCTCTCACCAAAAGCAGATGACCAATTTAAGAACTTGAATGAACTAGAATGAAGGAATTGTTTTCCATCTCTTACAAGGCAGAAAATTGGGGTGTGGTTCCCAGGTTATGAATGATGAGAATCACAGGCCATGTGGGTTTGATTCCCTGGGTACAGTTAGTATATCTGATGAGATTTTCATTTTCCTCTCATCAACTAAGCTTCACGAAATCTTTAAATTGTCTCTGGTGAGGCCAAATAGGAGGTTGGGAGTCCCTTATTGTTGTAGTTCACATTTAGTCATGTTCCCCTGAGGTTTAAAGGTAAAACAAAACAGCTGGGCCTGGTGGTTCACACTTAGTCCCAGCATGCAAAGGCTGAGGCAGGAAGATCACTTGAGCCCAGGAATTAGAAACCAGCCTGGACAAGATGGCAAAAACCCCATCTTACACACATGCACACACACAAAATAAAACAGAAGGTAGTCTCATTTTAGGGGCTGGGATTTAGCTCAGTTGGTAGAGCACTGCGCTGCAGTCTCTGACGTCCTGAGTTCAATTCCCAGCACCGCAAAACTGGGAGAAGGACCTGACAATCCACTCCCAAGGCAATCCCGAAACAGTCTGCCATTGAAAACCCTGTGAGGGTTTCTGTGAGTTGGATACCGACTCGACGGCACCTAACAACAACAACAAGTCTCATTTTAAGAGTCAAGGTCTGGGAGTACAACTAAAACAAGCAGGTTTCTAGACAGTTCCTCCTCAATTGGGGTAGGAGTCTTTGACTAGTCAAACCTGGAGGAGCAAAAAAGAGTATGTGTATAGGGGGTGTCAGGATGAGAGGGCATTAGATACTGATGTCTTGGCTGGGGAAGAAAAAGGACAATGGGAATGATTTGTGCTGGTCAGTTCAAGGTACAAAGGGTGTTCTTTCAGTGGAAGTCTGTTCTGTCCTAAGATCCTAGTCCTAAGATCTAAGTGAACCCCGTGGAGCTAGCAGGAAAATAAAAGCTTGTTGGTTGGGAGAGGCCTTAACTTTTATACTTATCTCTGTCTGGAGTGCCCTTAACAGAGGAGGGTCCCCTGTGGGAACTGGTTCAACAGCTGCCGCCAGTCTCTGCACTCACAGGAAGCGGAGGCCGGGTGCCTTTGTATAGGAGCTCTGCAGCCAGACAATAGTTTGTGCTGGCGGGGCCATGTGGCGAGTCATGTGACCTGGGACTGTTTTCTGCTGGGGTCCTTACCCATCTGTTCTCTCAGCTCTTTCTGGGTTATCAGGCGCCAGTCCAAGTCCTCCCAGGCAGCCAGCTTCATGGCCAGAGATTACGAGCACTAACCTTCCTGGCAGGGGCAGTGTGGCTTCGAGTTTATGCAGATTAGCCATGTGTTTCTCACTTCAAGGCGTTCCACAGGAAAAGCCTTTTCCTGTGTTTGGCTCTCAGTGGGCGGTTCCCAGCTTACTGTACTGGGACTCAGCAAGCAGCAGGCATGCACAAGAGGGATCACAGTACACTGGCCCCCCTCTCCCATTCCACCTCCAATGCTACGTCACCACAACACAACCACTCGCGCGCTCATACTGTTGGTGTCATTCATTCGGTGCCAAGATTGCTTTAAAAAATTCCCTTGGCCCCAGTTCAAACAGGAGTACAGCTGGGATGTGTTAGATTTTAGGCAGTCTGCCCTCAATTTGAGATGAGTTATAAATAGCAGTGCCGACTTCCTTAACTACCGCTCTCTGAGGTAAAATGCAGGTTAATTACTGTGGGAATCAATTAGGGGGTTCTTTTGGTTAAAGAGCCAGGGATGCATTTTTTATTGTTATTATTAAATGTCATACAACAAATCTGGCCAGGAATAAATTGAAAGCACAAGGGGTAAGAAATACTATTTAAATCTCCAAAATCCAAGTTATAGCTCTAGGTTTATACTGGCCCCAAATAGTTGGCATTTAGGGTGACAGAGTAAGTAAGTGGTGGTCCTTTTTGGCAGTCCTTAGCCCATCCCTCTCTACTCTTATTCTTTCTAGTCCTTGGCACTAAATCTGGGCTTTAAATCTGGCCCTTCAGGTTGCTCTTGGGTCACTTTTTGTATCTTTGGATGAGGACTGGAGCTCTCCTCTGTCAGACTTGCATTTCAGAATTATAAATTTTATTTTTCCTGGTGTAACTACCATATGGTTTGGTGCATTTTGGTGAATAACGTCTTACTACTTGGAAGTTTTGAGTGCTTGGCACAGTCTTCTGCACTCTTCTTCTTCTTCTTTTTTTTTTTTTTTTTTTTTTTTTTTTTTTTTACTTTTTTGAGACAGACTTCCCCTTGTCTTAAACTTGCAATCCTCCTGCTTCTGCCTCCCAAACCACTGGGATTACAGGCGTGGGGGCACCACCCCTGGCTTCTGCACTCTTCTTAATGGTTCATGGTCTCACGGAGAATTTGCAACTATGTTTAATCTATGAGTGTCCTGAAACTGGTTACTTTTGGTTATCTGACACATAGTCAAGATGTACCTTACAGTCCAGTGTGTTACACTCAGCAACCTCTGAGGGGGTCATTGTGGCTCCTTGGTACTATAGAAGTAAGAGATTCCAGTAGCCAACTGGTCCAGAGGGCCTTGTAATTCCATTTACTTGTAGCAGGGGAGCTCTGTGAAGGTGGATGTTGTGCAAGCTGTTTGTTCTGAATATAAGCAGAGGGACAAGCCTGCTAGGCATCCTAGCCTTTGATGCTCCTAAACTGCATCTTTTGATGCATTTCGTTTGGCAGGCAGTTTATAACACTGCTAGTGATCTGGAAGGAGATAAGTGGTAGATTAAATTGAGGAGTTTTCTTATGGCTCTTTTTCCCTTTTTTATTTTTATTTTATGAATGCAGGAGAGTATATAGCAGGGGGCCTGACTTCCCTGATCAAGGGGCAGCATTTTCCTCTCAATTATGTGTCTCTGTGGCAGAGCCTTTGCTTTTGAAGTATAATCACAGTAATCTACTCCTGTGGTTTCCCATTGAAAGGATTTCCTCTTGTCTTTCCCAGAGTGGAATCTCTGGCTCTTTGCAGCTACAATTTGGTATTTCCCATCCTCTTCCTTGTGCCTTCAGACTACTGATACTGGCTTTTCTATCTTGCATGTAGTAGGGCTTTTTCTGTTCTGAAATTGATGCTTTCCAATAAAACTGTGATGAATTAAGGCACTTTTCTCTGTTCTAAGAGGTTGGATGGTGGCATTTCATCTGTAACTGCAAATCACAAATCTTTCACAATGGTGATTTTTGTTTTGTTTTTGAGACGGGTCTTGCTGTGCAGCCTAGCCTGGCCTAGAACTTGCTATTGTAGGTAAACCAGGCTGGCCTGGAACTTGAGTCAGTCCTCCTGCCTCAGCCTCACAATGGTTTTAAATGTCACAAGTGTGTTAGGTCCCTGTCCACCTCCCGCTCTCATATGAGCAGCTGTTTAACTTTGATGTGAGATCACAGCATTGTGATTATTTGAACTGAATGTATTTTCATTTGCCAAAATAAGCTGAATATCCCATTGATTATAAACCCTTGGTGAAAAGAGAGAGCCAGAAATCTAACTAAAAAAAAGAAATGTCTTTATCTTAATTAATTAATTAATTAATGTTCTTTGGTACTGTGGACCAAACCCAGGGCCTTCTATGTGCTAGGCAAGCGCTTTACCACAGAGCTACATCCCAACTATTTTATTTTTAGGAAAATAATTTCTTTGGCTGTCATTGATTTAGAGCTGCAAAGATTTCCTAAATTTGAAATGGGAGATTACTTGAACCCTTTACATTCTAAATGTATATCCCTAATGTAAGTAGCTGTATTTGATTGGGCACATAAGTCCCCTGATGTGAGAGAAAGTGATTGGCCTTTAGTGTGTTTTTGTTTCCGAGTGTGTGTGTGTGTGTGTGTGTGTGTGTTTTGTTTTGCTTGCTTGTTTTTTGAGACAAAGTCCCACTGTATTGTCCAGGCTGGCCTCAGACTCAGTTCCTGAATTACAAGCATGTATCACCATGCTCTGCACCTTTTGCTTTTAAGTAGTGTGTTCGGGGATGGCTTTGCAGTTTTAAAATCCTCCCTGGTATAGGATGGTTAGTCTCAAAATGTGCTTGTTCTCCCTTGGCTGTTCTAATCTTCCCCTCTTCTATTTCAGTCTAGTACAAATTTTTTTCTACCCTCCAGTCATACCTGGCTTAGTTGGGTTTGGGTGTTTCTCTGGGCTCTCTCCATAGTGTCTCTTACCCATTTCTTATAGCTGGCAGCATTGCAATTGAACAATTTCTGAGCCCTAGCTGTGCACTTGGGTCTTTGGGGGAACTTTGAAAATAAAACACCTAGGCCGAGTGCTGTGGTGCATGCCTGTAATTCCAGCGGCTCGGGAGGCAGGAGGATCACAAATTCGAGACCAGAGGCAGTCTGGACAGTCTACATAACTTAGGGAGGCCTTGTCTCCAAAAATAAAAAAATGGGTTGGGGGTGCAGCCCAGTGGTCCTACACTTGCAAAGCATGCAAGCACAAGGCCAAGGGTTCAACCCCTAGTACAAAAAAAAAAAAAGAAAGAAAGAAAGAAAGAAAGAAAGAAAAGAAAACACCTGAACTCTAGCTTCTCAGAACTTAATCGTAGCCAGGTGTGGTAGGTGTGCACCTATAACCCTATTTTCTCTGGCAGTTTGAGCCCACATAGTTCAAGGGCATTCTGGACAACATAGTGAGACCCCCATACCAAAAAAGGAAACAAAACCAAAAATTACCTTAGTTTTAAATGCAATCAGTGAGGTTTAACAACTAAATGTTAAACCTTAGGATGCTGACTGAATTTATAATAGGACATTTAGAAATGTGAGAGATAAAAATGTGGGGAGTGGCTTCATGTTGAAAGATTGAGTTTTCTGCTCCTAGCAGCTATTGTGCCTGCAGCCATAGCATTGTGGCTTCTGATCCCCTCAGATCTTGGAAGCTAAGCAGGGTCAGGCCTGGTTAGTCCTTGGATGGGAGATCTCCTCGGAACACCAGATACTGTAGGGTCGGGAGAAGGACCCGGCAAGCCACTCCCAAAAATCAGTCCGCCATTGAAAACCCTATGAGTAGAAGAGAAGCACTGACAATAGCGTTTCACCTGTTGTACGTAGGGTTGCTATGAGTGGGATACCTACTTGATGGCACCTAACAACAGCAGCAGTAGCTGTTGGGGGCCTGTGATGTTGTAGCTCAGAGGTAGAACACTTGACTAGCATATGCAAGGCCCTAGGTTTGATCCTCTAGGGGCTGGGATTTAGCTCAGTTGGTAGAGTGCTGCTCTGCAGTCTCTGAGGTCCCGAGTTCGATTCCCAGCACTGCAAAATGGGAGAAGGACATGGCAACCCACTCCCAAGGCAATCCCAAAACAGTCAGCCATTGAAAACCCTATGAGGGTTGCTATGAGTCGGACTCCGACTCCACAGCACTTAACAACAACAGGTTTGATCCTCAGCACTACCGGCAGCGAGGGGTGGGGGTAATCATTCAAGGACTTTAAGGGAAGGGGCAGGGAGGAGCCCAAGCCCTTCCAGACCAATGAAATTATAATCTCTAGGGAAAGGCCCAGACATTTGTGAAACTTCATAGAAAATTCCAATCTATAGCCCCAGTTAATAACTATTGCTCTAGGAGTTCCATAGTAACTATGGTAACGACTGCCCCACAAGTAGGGAGACCTAGACTGACAGATATCCACAGCAAGCTGGTCTCTCTGTTCAGCAAATGTTGTCTTCACTTGAGGGGCCACATAGACAACAGCTGTAGTCTGGGATAAGATGAAGATGTCATTGTGATGTGTGGCATAATGTGGCCCTGTAAGCCCCTGAGGTGTTTACAAGGAGAACTGTGATATTTTGGCTCCATTGCCAGGTGTATTGGGGAAGACCACATATTTATTACTCACTAGTCTGATCATTGTTAAATTGGAACTTCCTAAATAGTCCCAAAGAATCCATGCAGCTCCAAAATTGTGATTGGGAACATTATTGGACCTTCTGACATAGATGCAGGACTTGGATAGATGTTGTTAGGATTGTTACAAGAGTAGCTCTTTAGTAATACTGACATGTAGCAGTGATTTGGGACACAGTTTTACTATGATTCTTTACAGTTTGGGAGGGGCATACTCCTATCAGCACTGTTACCTTTTTAACTGAGATTTTAGATATAGCCCGAGAGAACTCTACTATGGCTTTTTTGCTCTTGATATTTAGAACAGCAGCCTTTATGCATTATTGTCTTATACGTTTTTCTTCATGATAGCTCTACTTCTTTATTAAATACTTAGAATTCTTTAAAAAAGAAAAAAAAGAAAAGAAAAGAAACCCTAGGGATCATCTAGACCAGTGATTCTTCTGGACCAGGAACATCATCATCACCTAGGAACTTGTTACAAATGCATGTCTTAGACCCCACCCTACCCCTACTGAGTCAGCAGTGGGGGTTGGTGTGTAGATCATGGTGTTCTGGTTTTTTTTAATAACCCCTCTTGGTGATTTTGATGCATGCTCCTTCATTTGAATTAATAATAATAATACTTAGACCTAGAGTACTAATATCTACCTTCCACCCCCAACTTGGGATTCAGTTTAAAGTTTCATATCAGACCCAGACCTACCCTCCAAATGGGGTATCTAATATATGTTTAGAGGAATATTCCCTTCTCTTCCACATCATCAAAATGTGGTGAGGCTCTGTCCTTTGTAGCTCCAGTAGGATAAAGGCATGTCAAAAAGTGAATGAGCTGATTAACCTGTTCCATAAAGAGCTGGAAAGAAAGCCATGTTTGTAGACAAATGCCTGTGGTTTCAGCTTCGGGCTTTGTATTGTTGGTGCTGTATCTTGTTCTTTAAAGAGAAAAAAAGTACCATCCTCCTTAAGTCCTCAAAACTTTTTTTTTTTTTTTTTAAGTGCTGAGAATTGAGTTCAGGACTTTGTGCATGCTAGGCAAGGATTCTACCACTAAACTATGTTCCCAACCCCCTTAAACTCTTAACTATTAAAGGAAATGAACTTTCACTTGAGAAGTACAAGGTTCTAAATTAATTTACTGTTCCTTCAACAACAGTTACTTAGTCTGTTGCTTACTTGAAGAAAGCATAAATTTAACTGTTTGTGTCGTAGTGTAAACAGGCTACAAATGTGCAAAGGAAAAAGTTTCCACTAATGGAAGAATAGAAACACCTGTTGTTGAACAAGGTTATAGCAGTACATTAGCAGCACTATCCTCTCCAGCTGAAGGGCCTTTTGTTCCGGTTTATACACCATAGAACACATGGATTAATTGCTTTGCAGGCTGGGCAAGGTGGCAGATGCCTGTAATCCCAACGACTCATGAGGCAGAGGCAGGTGGATTGCAAGTTCAAGGCCAGAGGCAGCTTGCATAATTTAGCAAGACTCTGACTCAAAATAAAAAATGGGCTAGGGGTACAGCCCAGTGGTAGAGCACTTGCAAAGTGTATGTGAGGCCCTAGGTTCAACCTCCAAGTATTGCCGCCCACCCCCAGTTTTATTTGCTTGTTGCCTATCACATGAGTTTTTACTACTACCATACTTACAAAGTTGTTTTTATCTTACCAGATACTTTCACAAGCAACTGCTATTTTCATTTTACATGACAAAATAAAGATCTTGAGAATTGAATGACTTACTCAAGCGTTACTGGGTCTGTCTCACTACTTTTTCCATATAACTAATTTCCTATGTGGCACATAGACTTGAAAAAATCTGTGTGCTTGTGTTGTGTGTTTATATTGGCCAGAAACCATCAAAACTTGAGGTTAATGAAATGCTCTTTATTTTATAGCCATCCAGTCCAATGGATCAGATGGGCAAGATGCGACCTCAGCCATATGGCGGAACTAACCCATACTCACAACAACAGGGACCTCCGTCAGGACCGCAGCAAGGACATGGGTACCCAGGGCAGCCATACGGGTCCCAGACTCCACAGCGGTACCCAATGACCATGCAGGGCCGAGCGCAGAGTGCCATGGGTGGCCTCTCTTATGCACAGCAGGTAGATGCTAACTCTGATTACTTTGACACTCATTGCTGTTTGGGAGCTGGTGTGTGGGCTACAGAATCAGAATGTATCCTTGGCTTCCAAACCTCTTGGTAGGTGCACAGGTCAGCTGGGTCAGCTAGTTATAATGAGTTACTAATAAGGCCAAGATTGTGCACACCATACACACATCCTCCGTGTATGTCTGTCTCTCTCTCTTTCATCCCTTTATATCCTGGGGATTGAACCCAATCTACTACTGAGCTATACCACTTACTCCTGTCTTTTTCTTTTGACCTGGCTGGCTTGCCTACACCCACTGAGTGGTGACCTGAAGGAGATGAGACAAAAGAAGGGCAGTGGCTGAGTACCTGTCCACAGCTACCTCAAAGATAGTGTTCATACCATGTGCCTCGGATGGAATAGGCCCTGCATGTTTCTCAAGGCCTTCAACATAATAAGCTGTCTGGATCAAGATGAATGTTTAAGAGGGACTAGGAGGCGCCAGGCGCAGTGGCACACGTCTGTAATCCCAGTGACTTGGGAGGTGGAGGCAGGAGGATTGCAAGTTCGAGACCAGAGGCAGTCTGTGTAATTTAGTGAGATCCTGTCTCAAAAAGTAAAAAAAAAAAAAAAAAATTGGCTGGAGGCACATCTCAGTGGTCCAGCACTTGCAAAGCATGCAAGCACGAGGCCCTGGGTTCAACCCCCAGTACTGCAAAAACAAAAAAAAGAAGAAAAGAAAAAAAGAGGGACTAGGAATGAAAGAAAAGAGGACTATTAAGCAACAAAGATGATAATTATCTTTTTTTTTTTTTTTTTTTTTTAACACAGTGCTGAGGATCAAACTCTAGGTCTTGAACATGCTAGGTAGTAGTACTCTGCCACTGAGCTACATCCCCAGCATGGCACCATTGTCTGTTGTCATTTTTGTGTTAATGGAACTTTCTATCATTAGTATGTGAGGGATATACTGAAAATGGTGAGGAGCAAAGTATAAAACCTAAAATTACTTCTAAGACTTTAAAGCAAATAATGCCCTTAAGTACAGAAAATGAGATACTGTCCATCCTTCCATCCTCCTTCCTCTTTCCCTCTCTTCCTTTATTCCTTCATTTCCTCTTTCTTTGTCTTGTATTACATGAGAAAGTTAAGGAGAGAAGGGATGGAATTTTTTTTGTGTGGGGTAGGGTAGGGTGGCTACTTACCAGGTATATCCTCATTGCCTAAAATTGTGCCTGTTATAAGTAAGTAAGCCCTTGAATGTTTTTTCAATGAAGACTAAATGAAGGAGAGAACCAAAGTAGCTTAGTAATTTGCATACTACCTGGAATACTAAATGCTAGGTTTTCAGTTGGCTGAACCAGGCTGCTATTGACTCTTCATTATAGTTAGGACACAGATTCCTAATACTTATGAAAACAGTCTAGGCCATAATAAAAAGAGGCTTATTGGTGAAAATAGCTATTCTTGAATTCACATAAATTGCCCAATTATTAAATAAATTTTCAGTGGATGAATACAGCCCACCTGTAAACAGACTAATTGATAACCAAATTTGGCTATTCTTCTTGGCTCATTCTAGGCAGGGATGATAGGAGAACCCTGGACCTTCTTAGTATGAGGCTTCTCTGCTTTCTATATCTACTCTCAAGGCACAGCTTCTGAAAAAATACCTCGCCTTTCTTCATCTAGGAGAGTGAGTGCTAAAAGTATCTTTTCCTTTCCCACAGATTCCTCCTTATGGACAACAAGGCCCCAGCGGGTACGGTCAGCAGGGCCAGACTCCATATTACAACCAGCAAAGTCCTCACCCCCAGCAGCAGCAGCCACCTTACTCCCAGCAACCACCATCCCAGACCCCTCACGCCCAATCTTCATATCAGCAGCAGCCGCAGTCTCAGCCACCACAGCTTCAGTCCTCTCAGCCTCCATATTCCCAGCAGCCATCCCAGCCTCCACATCAGCAGTCCCCAACTCCATACCCCTCCCAGCAGTCTACAACTCAGCAGCACCCCCAGAGCCAGCCCCCCTACTCACAGCCACAGGCACAGTCTCCCTACCAGCAGCAGCAACCTCAGCAGCCAGCATCCTCGACGCTCTCCCAGCAGGCTGCATATCCTCAGCCCCAGTCTCAGCAGTCCCAGCAAACTGCCTATTCCCAGCAACGCTTCCCTCCACCACAGGTAAGATGCCCCTGCCCCCTTGCCCTGCCCTGTATGTGACCACAGAGAGTTTGGGGGTTGGTATCATGAGAACTATACCATACAAGTTGGTTCTCTCATGTGCACTTAAAAACCAGTTAATCTCTGGATAAATATGCTAACTGGATTGATTAAACTAATAAAGGCATAACATTCTTAACTGCATAAAGACCTGTAGAAATGATGAAGAAATAAGGCAATGGAAAATTGCATAGACAGATAAGAAAATTAACCTAGAACTGATTTTTGTTTTTTAATTTTTAACCAGCATATTAGAACTTGAGTACCCACGTGACTTTGGCCTTTTTTCAACATATTCACTTTGGAGGGCTGTGTAGTTTTGTAATTCATCCCAGTTACCATTCCATTCTACTGTTGCCCAAAAATATTCTGGACCCCTTCATTTGAAATTGCCATCAGAGCTGATGTCACATTCTTGATTGCTTGCTGTTTTTATTGTTGTTGTTAAAAGTACTAGGAGGTTGCACCTAGGGCCTCAACGCATGCTAGGCAAGTGCTCTGCCACTGAACTTCACTCTTGGCCCGTTTTCTTTCTTTCTTTCTTTTTTTTTATTTTGAGACAGGGACTTGCTAAATTGCACAGGCTGCCTCTGACCTTGAACCTGCAATCCTCCTGCCTCAGCCTCCTGTGTTGTTGAGATTACAGGTGTGCATCACAGCAACTTGTTGTTGTTGTTGTTGTTAGGTGCCGTCGAGTTGGTATCCGACTCATAGCGACCCTCTGTACAACAGGGGAAACACTATTGTCAGTGCTTCTCTGCTGTTCATAGGGTTTTCAATGGCAGATTGATTTTTGGGAGGGGGTTGCCAGGTCCTTCTCCCAGCCTACAGCTTTTGGTGTTCCCAGGCGGTCTCCCATCCAGGTACTAACCAGGCCTGACCCTGCTTAGCTTCCGAGATCTGACGGGATCGGATGCCACAGGGCTATAGCTGCAGGCCTCACAGCAACTAGGCTGGCATATTCTTTAGAATATAACCCGTGGCAGAAAATATTATTCTTTGAGGGTGGATATGATTTTGGGAATTAACAAAGGTTCATTTGGAGCTATGTCTGGTGAACAAGGTATAGATGAGCCTAAAAATTGCAATTTGGGCTTTAGTTTTTATAGAGCTACATAAGGAGAAATGACTGAGTGGTGGCAGGTCCAGTAAAGATTTTCGTGCATTGGTGGCATTGTTGAATAAATCTCTTATCCTAAGATAGTAACTTTGAAGGAAGTAGTACTCACTTTAATGCAAAAGTTCTAACATAAGTTTTTCTTTTTTTAAAAAAATTAATTGGTCCCATTCTTTGATAAGTATGACTTGCAGTTAGTCAGACTTTCTAGCATATCACTCCAAGAAACAGCTCCTATAGGTAGCAATATATGCAATTCCATAAGAGGCTACTGTTGATACTCGTAAGAGCCATCACTTGAATTTTTCTTTCTTAATATTGACCACAATTGTGCTTTCTCTCACATCCAGTTCCCCTGTGTGAGAGTCTCATAGCCCTTTCACCATAAAGTAAGCTTGCTTGGTTTATCAATATCAGGCCCTCATAGCTTTTGTTTTTCTTCTTTTAGGAGCTTTCTCAAGATTCATTTGGGTCTCAGGCATCCTCAGCCCCCTCAATGACCTCCAGTAAGGGAGGGCAAGAAGATATGAACCTGAGCCTTCAGTCAAGACCCTCTAGCTTGCCTGTGAGTATTTCTGCCACCTTTAAAAGGTCATAGGGCAGAAGGGAAACTACCAAAAACCAGTTTCTGGTTGGGTGTTTTTGTGGTATTGATGTAAATAGGTAATTCCTTGAACTCACCATCAAAATTCCGAATGGGAATTCATAAGCTGACTTTGTAGAATGTTTATTCTGTTCACTTGCTCAGGGAATAATTTCACAATCTGTTTAGAGTTTTATTTTTCTGGAATTCACTGTGTAGACCAGGCTGGCCTCAACTCTAATCCATCCTCCTTTCTTAGGCTCCCCAGTGCATGGATTATAGACATAGGACACCACGCTTGACTAAAGTTTCTGGTTTTTTGTTTGTTTTTGTTTGTATTTGTATTGTTTTGTTTTGTTTGTATTCTTGAGGGCTTAAATTTTAGGATTTTGGCTTAAAAGGCTGGGAGGTAGGATCCTGGGGCACATTCAAGCTTGTATTGTCACATTGAGCATGAGTGGAATAAAAGTGATTTTTCTGCTGATGGTTTTATGTGAACGGTGCTTTTGTCTAGTAAAGTTCTCAGTGCCCAAGTATTTGATTATGGAATCAGTTGCTTGTTTATGGAATAGACTGACTATATCCCAGGAAAGAAGTATAGTCTGATTAATATCTTGGGTTCTAGAGCCAGAGTTTCTGGATATGTGTCTTGATTCTGCCACTGACTTTCTCTTAGGTACTTGTCTGTGCCTTAGTTTTCTTCCTTTCCTTTTCCTTTTCTTTTCCCTCCCACCCTCTCTCCCTCCCTCCCTTCCTTCTTTTCTTCATTCTTTCTGTCCCTGCCTCCCTCCTTCCCTTTTTCCTCCCTCCCTCCCTCCTTCCCTTTTCCCTTCCTCCCTCCCTCCTTCCCTTTTCCCTTCCTCCCTCCCTCCCTTCCCTTTTCCCTTCCTCCCTCCCTTTTCCCTTCCCTCCCTTTTCCCTTCCTCCCTCTTTCTCTTTGCAATACGGGAGAGTTGAACCTGGGGCCTCACGAGTGTTTTTTGCAAGTGTTCAACCATTGAGCAATACCCATTTTTTTTAACTTTGTATTGTGAGACAGAGTCTCACTAAATTACACAGGCTGCCTCTGGCCTTGAGTGCAATCCTCCTGCCTCTGCCTCCCTAGTCACTGGGATTAAAGGCATGTGCTACCACACCCAACTGTGTCTTAGTTTTCACATCAGTAACATGAACCTAAACTACCTACCTCATGGGGTAGTAATTAACACTAAATGGGTTAATAGATAGAAGAGAACTTAGTATATGATAAGCACTCCATAAATATCTGCCATTGTATTCATTATCTCAAAAGGCATAGGGAGCGCCGGGTGCGGTGGCGCACGCCTGTAATCCCAGTAGTTCAGGAGGTGGAGGCGGGAGGATCGCAAGTTTGAGACCAGAGGCAGTCTGCGTAATTTAGCGAGACCCTGTCTCAAAAAGTAAAAAAATGGGCTGAGGGCGCAGCTCAGTGGTCCAGCACTTGCAGAGCATGCAGGCTCGAGGCCCTGGGTTCAACACCCAGTACCACAAAAAAAAAAAAAAAAAAAAAAGGCATAGGGAATGCTTGATACCTGAAGAGCGGTTAATGCCAACTATTTAATAGTAGACTGGTTATGGGAATGTTTACTCTTAGTTTTAGCGCTACTACTTACTACATATGGGTAAATTCTCAGCCTCTGAAAGTTAATCTGTTGGGGACAGAAATAAAATAGGCTACTCTGAAATCTAGTAAGTTGGTAGATAGCAAACCATGTATATAAATCCTACTTCACCGAGGAAATGGAAGTTCAGCTACACATGCCCAGATAATTTTTTGAAATTTCGACTCTGGGCCAGGTGTGGTTGTGCACACCTCTATAATCACAGCGACTCAGGAGGCAGAGGCAAGAGGATTGTGAATTTGAGGCCAGAAACAGCTTGTGCAACTTAACAAGTCCTTGACTCAAAAAAAAAAAAAAAAAAAAAAAAAAAAAAAAAAAAAAAAAAAAAAA
>VMDO01002607.1:22500-87405 GCA_007922755.1 Pedetes capensis | reverse complement strand
ACTGGTGACTCTCTCAATTGAGGAATTAGGGGAGTGTCTGAATAAAGTGATCATTCTTTGTTCCCTTCTTTTTTTTTTTTTTTTTTTTTTTGCGGTACTGGGGGTTGAACCCAGGGCCTCGTGCCTGCATGCTCTGCAAGTGCTGGACCACTGAGCTGCACCTCAGCCCATTTTTTTTTTTTTACTTTTTGAGACAAGGTCTCGCTAAATTACGTAGACTGCCTCTGGTCTCGAACTTGCCATCCTCCCGCCTCCGCCTCCCAAGCCGCTGGGATTACAGGCGTGCGCCACCACGCCCGGCCCCCTTTGTTCCCTTCTTATTAGTGTCTGTTGCAATCTTTTTCTGCATCCTAAATTTCATTCAAATGTGCTTTTTAACTTGATTCAGTCAGAAAGGTGTAATGCCTCCCTCATCATCTATGGCTGTGGCTAAATCTGGGTGGTATGCTATTGTGGCATGGCTATTGTGGTAAATCACTGGATTGCTATGGATTGTCATCAATGTTGTAAGTTGCTTCCCACCAAAAAAGTTTCTTCTTGCTTCTGGTGACTTCTCTTCTCTTCTCTTCTTTTCTTTTTTAAGATAGGATTTCACTTTGTAGCCCAGGTTGGCCTCAATTGGGTGGCCTTTTGCTAGGAATGTGTTATTTCTCCTTCCTGAGAAGACTCATACAAACATGCTCTGTGTTGTCTGTGGGTTGGGAATCCAAGAGCTCCTGATTTGACCTACTGAAGTGAAGTGAAGGTTTTGACAGCCATTTAGGCCCAGGGGAGCGTTTTTTCTGGGAATCCCAAGAATAAGACACATTTCCCATGTTTAGGCTTCTGCCATGGGTTCATACAGATGAGTCATTTGTTCTCTGATAGAAAATCCATGTAGGAGGTGAACTAGCTGAATTATTGGCATCTTGTTTTTGGTAGTGTGTTTTTGTTTGTTTGTTTATTTTGACACAGGATTTTACCATGTAGCCAAAGTTGGCCTCAAAGCTTGCTATCCTCTTGTCTTTGCCTCCCAAATGCTGGGATTACAGATGTGTACCACCATGCCAGGCAGCATCTTGTTTTTTGAATTGCTTTTTATCCTTTTACTGCTTGAACCAAGAAACCAGAGATGATAGTTCTTTGAGATTCTGGTTTGATGCTAGTTTTTCCTAGCCAGGATAGGAAATAATCACATCTGAAAAAGTGAGAAGTCAAATTCCCTGCAAGGGCTCTTTCCTTTCTTAATCAGTTGTGCTAAAGGATCCTTAGTTTGCCAGTATATTCCTTCACTAAATAGGAGTTTATAGGGCACCTGTTTGAGTTTGGCACCAAAACAGATGCTGGGCTGACCAGACAGCAGCTCTTCAGTTTCCTATCACCTTTACTCATTCACCTTACTTGCTTGGCTCTAAAGGCATTAGAATTATGGCTCTTCCTTATTATTCTGAGGAGTTAATGTCAAACCATTTAGCTGCTATCATCCTGATCATGTTATTCCAGTATTTAAGACCTGAGTTATTTTTCATTTATCTTAGAATAAAATACAAAATCCTTAAGTACCTGATTACCCAGGCATCAAAAACATAGAATATTGTACCCCACCCTCACCCCACTACTATTTTCCTGATTCTGTAGGTTTGGAGTGGGACATGAGAATGTGCATTTCTGTCAAGTTCCTTGGTGATCCTGCAGATATAGTATCAGGGAGATAGCACTTTGAGAACTTGATCTTTTTTTTTTTTCTGCCTTGCTCTCAGCTTTCTTAGATTCTCTGAGGCCTCCTGTGTTTTCTCCTTTCATATCTTTGATTACACTCTCATTCTACATCTTTCCTAATCAAGCTTCAGGACTCAGCTTAAATAACGTCTATGATGATTTCACTGACTAAAGGCAGTTTTAATTTTACAAAAACAAGCAAAAAAAAAAAACAACCAAAAAACCACGCTGCAATATTTAAGACACACAAACCAGTATAAAGAACAACTCAATGTCTGAATTCCCATTTTAGAAACCAAACCACACTAACAGAAGTAAAACCCTAATACAGCCCTCTAGAATCTTTCTCCTCCCTATTTCTAGAGAAGTACTATCTTGTGTCCAAAATTTCTTTGTTCCATGTTGACAGAGCATTTTGATGATATGTCTGTTTACCTAAATGGTAATCTCCTGGAGGGCAAGCACTCTGTTATTGACCTCTGTGCCCCCAACACCTATCACATGATGCCATGCCCAGTAGTTTACCATGGCTACATGTTAGCTTTACCTGGAGGAGTGGATTATCTTTAAAAACCAGTGCCTATGGTTCAGAGTTTTGATTTGTTTGATGTGGGGTGAAGCTTGAGCATTGGTTAAGAGCTGACCCAAGTGATTCTGATTTGCAATCTGGATATAAAGATCTATTCATATTGTGTCAGGTTCCTTTGCTATAGTAGATTCTTAGCATCCATACTTGTCACTGCCTATATCAAGCGTAACTTAAATCATTTATTTAATGTAAGCTCAGTGAGGGCTGATTTCCTGTGCCTTGCTTATTGCCATCACAAGTGCCTGGCGTATAGTAGGGTTCAAATCATTGAGTGAATAAACCTGAGCAATGTCCAAAAGGTTGCTCATACAAGAAGTATATGTCTGATGGGGACAACTTGGCCATATCACCAGATTGTTCCACTGCTAGAGCAAGGGAGACATCACAGACTGTTATGAGAAGGCCCAGATTCCATTTTAGAAGATGTATTAACTTATTTGTGCTTATTAACAGCCTGAGGAAGTACGATTAGGGTTCATCATCTATCTTGTAAAATACCTACCACTGCAAGTGTTTAGATTCTTATAAGAGATAGGTGAGCAAATCTCTAGGGGATTCATTAAGGTCTTTAGTTTTCTTCATTTTGGGCAAACTCTTTAAGGGACTGACCTGAAAATTGCTATCTGACTTGTGATTATAGTTTGTGTGTGTGTGTGTGTGTGTGTGTGTGTGTGTGTGTGTGTGTGTGGTACTGGGAGTTGAACCCAGGGCCTCGCGCCTGCATGCTTTGCAAGTGCTGGACCACTGAGCTGCACCCCCAGCCCATTTTTTCACTTTTTGAGACAGGGTCTCACTAAGTTACGCAGACTGCCTCTGGTTTCGAACTTGTGATCCTCCTGCCTCTGCCTCCCAAGCCGCTGAGATTACAGGTATGCGCCACCATGCCCTGCTCGATTATAGTTATTTTTGAGAATGATATGCTTGCCTGTAATCCCAGCAACGCCGGAGGCTGAGTCAGAAGGATTGTGAGTTTGAGGCCAGAGGCAGCCTACATAACTTAGCCAGACCCTGATTCAAGGTAAAAAATAAAAAAGGGGCTGGGGATGCAGCCCAGTGGTGGAGCATTTGCAAAGAATGCATGAAGCCCTGGGTTCAACTCCCCAGTATCGCTCCAAAAAACAAAACCTTCTATTTAGCCAGGCGTGGTGGTATACACCTGTAGTCTCAGCACTTGGGAGTGGAAACCTAGACAAGTTATATGCTTGCTTTAAAACCTGGCTACCTGTTGTCTGTAGGTTTAAGAATTCCCTTTGTGATTTGCAGAATGAAGATATATCCCCATTTCACTTTTGTTTTCCCCGATCCCTTTGTGATGGAGGCACAACTGAGATGTGAAAAGGGCAACTTCAGGGGAAGCCATCCCCCAAGGCCAAATCTGTATGGTCTGCTTAGAGGAGCCAAGTAGGGAATGGCCTCAAAGAGTAGGATGTAGGATAGGTTTTTTTTGGTTGGTGTGGTGTTTTGCGTGCGTGCGTGCTTGCGTGCGTGCGTGCGTGCATGTGTGTGTTTAATATAAGTAAGCTCCCTGTCCTTGAAGTAAAACCTGGCATGCTTTTTACTGTGGGTATGATAAAGGCAAATAGGTACTAGATAGGGCTGGACTTGGGTGACTTCTGAGATCATTTGAATTCATAAGTCCATGATTTTGAATATAACATGGTTGCTATCTTCAAAGATCCTCTCTCTTTCCCTTTCTTTCTTTCTTTCTTTTTTTTTTTTTTTTTTTTTGCGGTAGTGGGGTTTGAGCCCAGGGCCTAGTGCTTGCATGCTCTGCAAGTGCTGGACCACTGAGCTGCACCCTCAGCCCCCCCCCTTTTTTTTTTTTTTTTTTTTACTTTTGAGACAGGGTCTCACTAAGTTATGCAGACTGTCTCTGGTCTCAAACTTGTGATCCTCCTGCCTCTGCCTCCCAAGCTGCTGGGATTATAGGTGGGCGCCACTGTGCCTGGCTCTGTCTCTGTTTCTTTAGTAAAATAGACATGAAACAGTATAACATGTGCCTGAGTGTTATGAGTGAGGTCAGAATTCAGTGGTCAGTGGTCCATTTATGTCTAAATAGTTGAGGTTAGATATGAAAGAGAGTGAGTATAAGCTAGATGTGAGTGTACTTGAGTGATTGGAAAGGAAAAGTCTAGCTTGAGCAGAGGGCAAAGAATGATGGGGAAGAGGATACAGTGTAGATATTTGGGGACTGGTTAGGCTTCCTGGAGTGAGGAGTAACAGGAAGGAAAGCTAGATCACAGAGTTAGAGACCCTGGTGGGAAAGTAAGTTATTTGGATCTGATTTCCCATGCCTACAAATGATGAGTTTTTTTGTTTGCTTGTTTGTAGTACTGGGGGTTGAACCCAGGGCTTCACATATACTTTGCAAATGCTCTAGACTGGACTGCACCCCAGCCCATTTTTAAATTCTTTATCTTGAGACAGGGTTTTGCTAAATTACACACGCTGCCTCTGGCCTCCAAAACGTGACCCTCCTACCTCTGCCTCCCAAGTTGCTGGGATCACAGGTGTGAGTCACTGTGCCCGGCACAGATGATTTAAAAAAAAAAAAAATGATCCATTGACATGTAGTGTGATTCAAAAAGGGAAAAGTCTTGAAAATAAGAGATTAAGTTAAACTGTTGAAATATTTCTGGCAAGAGGTATAGAGGTCCACTCCTGTTTTATTTGTGTAGTTACTTACTCCTCCCCTGTGTAGGAGAGAATCTATAGATCTGAAAATAAATGGACTCTACTGGGTGGACAATTTGAAGATACCGATTGACTGGTTTGGTGTGAGGAGAGAAGGAAAGCTCATTGACAGAAATAGAAAGGTTAATAGAGAAAACTCATTTTTGAGTACAAGTTCTATTTTTATGTTGTAGAATAATTGACATAGTGAGGTGTACAGAAATAAATGCTTACTTGCTAGTCCAAAATGAAAGACTAAAACTTGGGTAAGAGTGAATCTGGACAGAGTTGGAGAGCTATTTGGTAGTTAATAGTTAAACCATAGAATGAAGTAAACCTCAGAGGCTGTGATTGGAGTATGAAGAGAGGAGCCATATGGAGCCCTGAACAATGCCTGCAGTCACCAGGTGGATGTAGCCAACAGAGTTGGAGAGATCGGCAGAGGACCAGAATTGTGTGATATTTCTGGAAGCCAAAGGAGCAGAGAAAATGGTTCACATCAAATTTATATTTCAAGGAAAACAGACAGTTGGATTTGCCATGAAGCATTTTTATTGGGATCCTTTTTTCATAGGGAAAGGGCCTGATTTCTGAGGCGTAAGGAGAGGAAATGAATAGGGGAAAAGTAAGGGGCACTCTTGAAAGGCACTGAAAAGTGAGGTGGCTCAAGCAGCCCAAATTCCTCAGCTTCATCTCAAGGTCCACATGTGAATAAGGCAGATAAAAGAGGGAAGGGCAAAGATGCTGGCAGAATATTCAAAGGGGATAAATAGGCACATCTTTCTGGAGTTGTGAAAAAAAGGAATTAAAGGTACCTACTGGATTAGCTGGCCTGCAGCTGTAACCCTATGGTATCCGATCCCACCAGATCTCGAAAGCTAAGCAGGGTCAGGCCTGGTTAGTACTTGGTTGGGAGACCACCTGGGAATACCAGGTGCTATAGGCTTGGGAGACAAACCCAGCAACCCACTCCCAAAAATCAATCCGTTATTGAAAACCCTATGAACATCAGAGAAGCACTGACAATAGTGTTTCGCCTGTTGTATGTAGGGTTGCTATGAGTCGGATACCAACTCGACGGCACCTAACAACAAGAAGAAGTGGATTGGCTTGTTGTTGTTGTTGTTAGGTGCCGTTGAGTCATGTCTGACTCATAGCGACCCTTACAGTGTTTTCAGTGGCTGATTGATTCGGGATTGCCTCAGGAGTGGATTGCCACGTCCTTCTCCCGTTTTTGTGGTGCTGGGAATCGAACTCAGGACCTCAGAGACTGCAGAGTGGTGCTCTACCAAGTGAGCTAAATCCCAACCCAGATTAGTTTATAGGGGACAATATACTCTTAGGTGAAAACACTTAGAGCTGGGTGTGATGGCACATGCCTTTAATCCAGTGACTCGGCAGAACCAGGAGGATTGCAAGTTCTAGGCCAGAGTCAGCTTGTATAATTTAGCAAGACCTTGTCTCCAAAAAGTAAAAAATGGGCTGGGGGTGAGGCTCAGTGGTAGAGTGCAATCAATCAATAAAAAGAAAGAAAGAAAAGAAAACATTATCTAAGAAGCTACTATTAAAGATCTGAATGACACTTGTTTCCTCTGGTTAATTGTTGATAGGTGCCATCAAGTCATGTCTGACTCCTAGTGACCATCATAGGGTTTTCATTAGCTGATTGTTTAGGGATTCCCTTGGGAGTTGATTGCAGTGCTGGGAATTGAACCCGGTACCTCAAAGACTGCAGAGCATCACTCTACCAACTGAGCTGAATCCCAGCCCCTCTGGGTAGTTAAGGAGTAGATATTATTGATGCTGGTAATGTTATGGAGAACAGGAATAAAACTTTTAATGTCTACTAAATTAATCATAGGTACTCTTTTATCTCTTGGGTTTCCAGGCTTTTCTTTAGATTTTCCTTAACAACATAGTATCCGTTAGCATTCATGATTTACTTCTCTGATGTTTCTCAGACTGAGAGCTTGGATTGCAGCAGTCTAGAAAGAGAAAATAGTGGGGAGCTATGCTGTTCCTGTAGAATCTGAATCTTAGAGGGCAAGAGTAAGGCCAGGAAACAGCTACAGTCAGCACCAGTAGTCCTAGAAGGGGAGGAATTGAAATGTAGTGAGCATCCACTATTGTTTTATTTATGAAGAAAACAGAGGTCAGAATTGGGATTTGAATCCAGTTCTGATATTTCAGGTAAAATATTTCCTTTCACATGCCACTTACTAGAGAAAATCAAATACCATCTGATCCTTTGTTCATTTTTAAACAAAAGCCTCAACTCTTTGCCATTTAATATCTACTAGAATTAGTTGGGTCCTGTGGCACACTGCGGAGGCGGAGACAGGAGGATCGCAAGTTTGAGGCCAGAGGCAGCCTGTGTAACTTAGTGAGACCTTGTATCAAAATAAAAAGTAAAAAAATGGGCTGGAGGGGTAGCTCAGTGGTACAGCACTTGCAAACTATGTGTGAGCCCCTGAGTTCAAGACCCAGGACTGAAAAAAAAATTTACTACACTTGTCCTAAAGGAAGAAATATGAATGGACTTCCATTTCACTTTTATTTTCCCCACCCCACTAGTGATGGGGGCACAAGTGAGATGTGAAAAGGTCAGCTGCAGGAGAACCATCAACCTATAGCCAAACCTATAGAATCTGCTTGGAGGAACCAGTTAGGGAAGAATAGCCTCAAAGAGTAGAATGTGGACTGGAGTCTGGTTCTTTGGTTCCCCCGTGTTGAATGGGAACAAGCCCTGTACTATAGGCCTTACTACTTGGAACACAGTGTCCTGGCTAATACTAACTTTAATCAAATATTTGCTACTCAAAATGTGGTCTGTTGACCAGCATGGACATCACCTGGGAGGCTGCTAGAAATGCAGATTCTCAGATGCCACGCCAAATCTATTGTATCTAATTCTCTTAACAAGATCCCTGAGTGATTAATGTGGCTAATGGTTTAGAAACAAGGAGTTAGATCTTGAGAACTGATCATAAGATTTTCAAAGGAAATAGCAGGCTGGAGACTTTGGAATGCAATACATTTTATTGACCACATGTAGTGAAATTTAGAGTCTCTGGTTATAGGTGACCATCACTGTTCCCCCCCTTCCCCCAATACTTGTAAGGTGATTGCTCGCTTTGCCGGTAGTCCAAAGTCCACAGTGGAGCCATCTACTGCTCCCAGGGTATTCTGAAGTACTCCCACTACTTCTGGTTCTTCCTTCTATTGTCCTTTTACTTTAGTGTGTGTCTGTCTGTCTGTCTGGGTTTTTTTGTTTGTCCGTTTGTTTGTTTGTTTTATGACTGTCTCTCTGTGTAGCCCAGACTGGCCTTGAATTTATGATCCTCCTGCATCAGCCTACCGAGTGCTGGCATTACAATTGTGCACCACTACACTTGGCTCTCTGTTTTTTATGTCCAGCAAACTTCTACTTTGGAATCAAGACCCAGCTGAAGCTGGACCTGATGGTACATGCCTGTAATCCCAGCACTTGGGAAGGCAGAGGGAGGATCACAAGTTCAGGGCCAGCCTAGGCTACATAGTGAGACCCTGTCTTACAAAAGAAGAAAGAAAAATCAACCAAGCAAACAAAGATAGCTGAAACACTTTCTCTGGGACTTCTTCCTCAACTTTTTTGTGTTGGCATAGCATTGTGCAGGTACCTCTACTTGAACACTTTGAACTGTGTCTGATAGCTATTGCCTACCCAGGAGACAGATATTCAATTCAGTAAATCTTTGTTGAACAGTCCCTAGATTCACTACCTAGCTGAGCTTAGAGACTAGCTTTTTCTTGTATAAGTCTGTTGAGAGGAATGGCAGAAATCCTCTGAATTCTTAAAAAATTGGAAGTTTTGGTCGAGCATAGTGACATATGCCTATAATACCAATGACATAGGAGGCAGAGGCAGGAGGATTGCAAGTTCGAGGCCAGAGGTAGCCTGCATAAGTTAGCAAGACCCTGACTCAAAAATAGGCTGGGATGCAGCCCAATGGTAGAGCACTTGCAAAGTATGTGTGAGGACCTTGGTTCAACTACCAAGTACTGCAAGAAAAAAAAAAGAAAAGAAAAAGAAAAAAGAAGGTTTAAAGGATTTTAATCTTATACTGTTTCTATTCCCGCTTGTCCATTTAATGGTAAGAGAAAGGGCCAACAGTTCTTGCCTAGGGTTTTGTTTTGTTTTGTTTTGTTTTGTTTTTGTTTGTGCTGGGGATCGACCCCACAGCCTTGGGTATGTTAGGCAAGCTCTCTACCACTGAGCTACATCCTCAATCATTGCCTAGGATTTTGTTGGTTTATTTCTGTTTTGGCTTTTTGAGATAAGATCTTGCTGTATAGACCAGACTGGCCTCAAACTTGAGCTGATCCTCCTGCCTCAGCCTCCTGAGTACTGGGATTATAGATGTGCACTACTGCTCCAGGCTGATGGTTTATTTCTTAATGCATAACAGAAATGCCAGTAATGATTTTGGTTAACCAAACAAGCTACATATTCTGAGGTTAGTGACCTGTTCTCTTTATAGCGAACCATACATCTGTGCTTGCTCCCCTTAAATTGTAGCCCCAGCTGTTCTTAAGTCTCAAAAAGGAAATCCCTACACCCTGTGCCACATCTGCCCAGAATGCTCAGAGCAGAGTGTACCCTGTACACGTACTCCACCTCCTTCTATTCTTTGGCAGCGCTGGCCAATCCGCTTCTCTACCTTGGTCACACTGCTCCAGTCCTGATACTGCCTGGTGCCTGCTGAAGCCTATGCTACTTGCTGCAGATTACTGTATGCTTGTTCCTGGGCCCATTTCCTGTTTCTATTCTAGTCACTGATGGCTCAGCTATGCTTCCTGCCTGTGTGTCTCACACAGATTCCTCTTGCTGGAACCTTTTGTTTTCTTCAGAACAACCTCAGTCTGAAAAGCCGCTGACCCTTACCTCTGGTATGATAGCTCCTGGAGTCTGTTAGTCCTACAGAAAACAGATGGGAAGTATCCTCTCCCCACCAAGCATATCACTTGAATTTGCCCTTGCTTTTCAATTTGTACCCAGCCCGCTACAGGAAGATGCAGACCAGAAATTGGTATAAGATGATAAGTTGGGCCAAACTTAACTTCACTCATTAGACACATAAGGGTGTCAGGGCTAGTATACACTGGTTCTTTTGACCCTCTAGCTTGTAAGTTTATTTCCTACTGCTGAGAAAGACACTTGGTATCCTATCTAGCCCAAGAATCCCTGAAGCCCAGATGATTTTTTTTCCCCCAATACTGGGGGATTGAACCTAGGCTTTGCATATACCAGGCAAGTACTCCAGCACTGACCCACACCTCTAGCCCCTATTTTGTTTCTTAAGACAAGGTCTTGCTAAATTGCACAGGCTGCTTCTGCCCTTGAACTCATGATCCTCCTGTCTCAGCCTCCCAAATTGCTGGGATTACAGGCATACACCACTGTGCCTGGCTCCAGATGATATTTATTTTGGGTTAGGCAGGTAGTGTGATCTTCAGCAGAATAACTGCCTGCCTGTATAGAATATGGGACTGGAAAGAAAAGCATGTGCTGACTCAATCTTTTATCCTATGAGCAATTCAACTACTGCCCCCACCCCCAGCTTAGAGTGGGAGAGAGAAAGTGTAGGGAGGTTGTAAAAAAGGAAGAAATAAAGGATGTTGTCTTGGACAAATGTATTTAAAGGTCTTAGGTTTCCCCGCCCCTTTGCTCATTTCCCCTAAGAAAATAATTCATTTAGCAGAGAATGTGATTTGTGAATAAATCTATTCTCTTTCCTTCACAACTACTCTTTTGGTGTCATCTGATAATATGAATCAGATAGTGTTTTTGTCCTGAACCTTAAGCTCTGGGCTTACCCTTCAGGAACAGAACCCAGATCTGACCTAGATGTGACCCACAAGGGTATTCTTACCTCTCTGAGCCACTCTTGGATTGATTGCTTTCATCACCACCACCCCAAAATCTGCAAGGATCAGAAAACTAGAATCAAGCAGCAGCAGCTACTGCTGCTGCCAGAACCAGCACCCAGTTAAGTGGAGGGTGGGACCAAAATGTTCCTACAGAAACAAATGAAGGAGATAGAAATAATGGTCTCTGCTACCCTTTGATCTTATCAGTCTGCTTATAATTAGCAGAACCTGAATTGTATCTAAAACTCATTTACAAGGGTTTCTTGGAAACATAGTTTTTAGCTGGGCACCATGGCGCAGACCTATAATCCTAGCAACTCAGGAGGCAGAGGCAGGAGGCATCACAAGTTCAAGGCCAGAGGCAACCTGCGTAATTTAGTGAGACCGTGTCTCAAGATAAAAACTAAAAATGGGCTAGGGGTGCAGCCCAGTGGTAGAGCACTTGCAAAGTAGGTGTGATGCCCTGGGTTCAACCCCTAAGTACTATAAAAAAAATAGAAAGAAAAATATATTTTTTAGCTTTTTAGCTACTAAATTAGAGAAAGAATAAAATGAAGACAGTATGTGCCAAGTACAACAAAGTATCCACTACACTAACACTGCCAACCCCCTGCTGCCCCTCCCGGTCCTCACTTTGCATATGAGGAAATTAAAGTCCAGAAAGAGTTAAGAGACTTGGCCAAGTTGTTCAGTAAATAAAAATGTCAGGTTTCTTGACTTCCACTCCAATGCTTTTACTATTAGGACCAGCTCCTGCAAAGGATCAACAGACACATCCTTTAAGAAAAAGAAGAGGCTGTGGATGTAATTCAGTGGTAGAGTATGTGTTTAACAAATAGTAGGACTTAGGTTTCAGCCCTAGCACTGCAATAGAGACAAAGAGAGGAATAACACCATATTTAAAAATTAAACTCTGCCTTCCATATTCTCTTTTCTTTGCAGAAAGGGAAGGAAGTGTGGAGGGGATATGAGGTTGCGATTTCTAGGCAAAGTTAGTGATACTATAGCTTCTGGATTTAGGTCTGTTCTGCAGGAGATGTAAGAAGCATTTACTCTAAAAGAAGTAAATCCTCCAAAGCAAGAATCTTCTGAAATTTCTGTATCAACATCTGGATGAACTCAGTTCCTTAGTGATAGTGGCTTACCTCTACATATTTCCCCCTTTTCTCTCCTGTTGCTGCTTTTATAACCTTCTGCAGCACTGAATGGGAGATTACCCCAGTGAAGCACATGCCCTGGCTTTTGCTATTGTTCTTCTACAAAAGAGACAAACCAAAATCAGAAAGCCAGCCCCCTAGATGTGTGATTGTCAAGCTGTTTTTTTGTTTTGTTTTGTTTTCCATCCTTGGGGGACTTGGACATTTTGGAACAGGAATTAAGCCAGGTCCACCTAGAAATGCTATCTTTGCAGAAAGCACTAGGGCTCCCTAAGCCAAACTGAGAATTTGTTCCATCAAACTTGGTCCAGAGAGGAGGACTAGTAGGGATGGAGCTTTATTGACATAACTGAGAAATCAAGTATAGAATTAGCTCTGTTGTCTTTTTCTCACAGTTTTAAGATGTTTGGTGTTCTTCCTGAAAGCTATGATGAAATTGGTATGTGTTCTAATGCTGTTTCTTTGGGGACCAGTGTTTGGTCTCATGATCCATCCACTTCTGTGGCCTAAACCTGTTCCACCTTCCCCACCTGGTATCAGCATGGAATTAGCTAGTATTGTGACATAATCTCTGATTGCCATGAAGCAGAGGCCACTTCCAAGCTTCTAGCTTTCTTCCCATTTGACCTTTCCCAAGGAAACTGTGAAGCCATGCCTTGTTGACGGTGAGAACTAGGGGTTTTGAAGGCTTGAGCTTAAGAATCAGCAAACTCATCCATTAAAGCTAGCCTTGATGTGAGAGGAAAACTGAATGTTGTTTACGGAGATTAGTGAAGGTAATTTTCCTGACATTGTGAGGAAGGGGAGGGGGAGAGAAACCAAGTTTCAAATAAAAAGGATGAGTGCTCACAGGAAGAATTATTAAGAATATTTGGATTTTCGCTCCCGCATCATCTTCTAGAACTTGGCTCCCCTATGTTGAGTTGGTTTTTATTTTTGTTTTTAAAGGTCTTTTTGGTTGGTGGCTACCTTTTCTGCTTTCAGACTCTATTCATTCCTCACTCACACATCTATTTGTTTTATCCAAATACTTGGATTTTTATCTAGACTAGTAGGCTGTGGTAGAAGACCCCTGGATAATATAAATTTAGAACTTTAAAGAACAAAGGAGGCCATCAGTCCCCTAGTTCTAGGTCATGTTCAGCATGGTGCCAACTTTGCCTTCCCTAATTGACCTTGCTTACTTTCTGATTCCTACAGTTCTGAGGGGCAGCCAAGCTTCCCTTAGGAGAGCCAGATGATGAAGAAGCCTAAGGCAGCATCCCTTCCCTCTTACACATCTCAAACCCAGAACTCCACTTGTTTTTCTGTACTCCTTCTCCCCTTTTTCCTGCCCTCCTTATTCAAGTTCTAGAATCTCTGCTAATGATCTTCATGTGGAACATGCTCTGTGTGGTTGGCCTTCCTAACAAGGAATGCTTGACTTTTAAGATAAGAAAGTGGCAGTTCCTAACTTCTTGCCTTCTCTAGCTTTGCTGTGCTCTTGTTTCCTGCTGGGATTAGAACAGCCCTATTCCATAAATATGCACTGCTCTAACTTAGGCCTATCTCTGACCCAGTTTCATTTTTTCGGATTTGAGTCTGTTAACTAGTGACCCTCAAAATACTGTATATTTTTGGCCACAAGGTGGTAATTGACTAGAGAAGACATTACCCTCTGGCCCAAATGAGAAGCCTTTGAAGGACAGTGAGAATGTATGGGTGGGTGGGGCAGGACATCGTGTACCAGTCAGATAACATGACATACGGACATCATGGAGACTTGTGACAAACTGGAGAGGAGGGGAGTTTCAACTAGTTAGTGCCCCATGGAAGTTCCATGATCTTCTATATATTTTTAAGAAATTGGAAACCTGGATTTTTAATTATTTTTTAAATGTAAAATCTCCCAGTGTTTAGCTGGGTCCACGCAGGGGTATTGGGCAATGAATTAAAAGATTCTCTGGTGCCTGTGGGTCTGCTTCACAGCTTCTTAAGGATTGCTCTGTGTAGCTTTGACTTCTTTGTTGCATTTACTCCTTGGAGCTGGTGCCTAGAATTTCTCTGAGGGTAGGGACAGCTGTGGGGAACATCATCTTCTCTCTCTTTTTCGAACTCTCACTGTGTTTGGTGTTTGTCTTATTGGTTGGGAGGGAGAACATAAGGGAGATGTTGAGCAGAAGCATTCAGTGTGATTAAACCTCCAATCCTCCAACCGAGAAGATCTGTGGGAGCAGAATATCGACCCCTGGAAAATCAATGGCTGCTGCAGTGGCCAAGCTGCTGTTTGCAGGAGCTCCCTCCGCAGGAATGTAAGCAGCCCAGCAATCTTTTCTCCCCCTTTTTCACCTCAGCAACGCCCTCAGCCTCCACCCAGAGTCAGACCTACCTCAAGAGATTTTGCTGAGGTGGGTTAGAACAGCAGGTTCTTGTTTCTGCGCTATTAAATTGAAATTTCTTCAGTGACACAGAGCCCTGCCTCCCGACAACCTCCTTTCCAGACATTCCTTCCCTACACTGCTGCACTTCTAGCAACACCCTTACTCAAGTTTGGGGCGGTACTTCTCTATTTCAGCTGGTAGAGTCAGTTCTTTGGGTGGCAACACCACACCCATGTCTCTTCCTCAGTGTGGATGGAGGTCTAGAGTTCAGCTGCCTGGTAGGATGGCACTAGAGATGAAAGGAAAGGGAGGACTGATAGAGATTAAATCTAAATAGGATGCTTGTGAGGAGATTATTCATCAAGCAACATTTATCAAGTATCTTGTCTTTTGTGTGACTGGCATTTTTCTGGTCACTAATAGCCTGGTCCTGCTTGACCCCTGTAGACTTGGGGAAAAGGGCCAGAAACAGCACAGTGCCATCGGTCCTGCAACACTGAGTCTAGAGAGCCTCAGAGGAACTCTGGGCCTTGCATGTGGGGTGAAGGTAAGGGTCAGGGACCAGGGAAGTTGTTCTGTGGTGTTGATTTAAAGTGCATCCTTGCTGGGTGCAGTGGCTCATGCCTGTAATTCCAGCAATTTAGGAAATAGAGGCAGGAGGATCGCAGGTTTGAGGCCAGAGGCAGCCTGCATGACTTAGCAAGACCTTGTCTCAAGATAAAAAATTTTAGAAGGTACTAGGGGTGTAGCTCAGGGTAGATTGCTTGCAAACTATGCACAGTAGATACCCTGGGCTCAGCTCCCTGGTACCACCAAAAAAAAAAAAAGTAGATCATCTAACAGAATGGCTAGCAGATCTCTGCTCTGAGTATGTAGGCTTCTGATTCCTCTACTTCCCCCACAAAGCTGTTCTCTTTTGGGGAGGGGGCAGGGTCCCACTATGTTACCCAGGCTGGCCTTAAACTCCTGGGCTCAAGAGATCCTCCCGCCTCAGCCTCCCAAATATAGGACTGTAGGGACTATAGGTGTATAGCACTGCATCCAACTTAGTTTTCATCTTTTTTTTTGGTGGTACTGGGGGTTGAACCCAGGGCCCCGCACTTGCATGCTGTGCAGGTGCTGGACCACTGAGCTGAACCCTCAGCCCGTTTTTTTACTTTTTAAGACAGGGTCTCTCGAAATTATGCAGACTCCCTCTGGTCTTGAACCTGCGATCCTCCTGGCTCCACCTCCCGAGCTGCTGGGATTACAGGAATGCGCCACCAAAACCCGACCTTAGTTTTCGTCTTTAAAGTTCCCAAGGCTAAAAAATTATTTTAGCCAGCATGCAGTGGCATGGCCTGTAATCCAAGTGGCTCGGAGGCTGAAGCAGGAGGATGGCAAGTTTGAGGCCAGAAGTAGCCTGTCTAATTTAGCAGTTCCCTGAGTTAAGATAAAAATTTTTTTAAAAGCGCTGCAGGTGCCGTTCAGTGGTAGAGCACTTGCAAAATGTGCACAGGTCCCTGAGTTAAGCTCCCAGTGCCAACCCCCATGTCTCCCACCAAAAGATTATACTAAAATAATTGTTGTACCTGTAGTGCATTGTTAAGCCATTGGTCCTTCCATCCAGTTCTACAGTTTGGTGACTTTAGCCAGCTTGGTGTGTGTTAAAGGACAACTGTGTTGCCCTTTTGTTAGAATATCTGTGTGGCCCGAGGGTTTGAAGCTTGCTTGGTTTCTGCCTTTAGAAGGGAGCCTTCCTGTCCTGTAGCTTGGGGAATGGGATCCCTAAATAAGACCTAGTTGTCCTGTAGTTTGAAAGGGTCCCTGCAGGGCTGGGTAAGAAGGAAGGTGTGAAGGTTTAAAATCAATCTGAGATGAGGCCATCTAGAGTACCGGAATATCTTGACTTCTTCATCTGAGCCACGCCCTTGTGCTTGATAATAGGATTAGAACACATTTCAGTTTGAATCCCCAGCAGAGACCACACTCCTTCCTTGATAGAAATCAACTTCCTTTTTGTTTTCTTGGATTCTAAGTCATCCTCTGTCTACCCACTCTTATGTTAAGTACCATTTTGAAAACCCAGGGGTGAGAACAAGTATTATGCCCTTTAGTGCAGAAAAAGTAGGTTTAATTTAAGAAGATAATAGATGAAAAGGCTGGTTTGAAATAAACTGTAAAAGTTATATGCAGAGGGGCTAGGAAAGAGAGGAACACAGAATTTTAGTCATAGATTTGGGTTATTTGGTTTCAGTTTTTCTATAAAGGAGTTAAGAGAGGCCTAGTAAGGCTAGTCTATTCAAAGTCGCTTGGCTAATCATGCAGCATGACTGGAGACAGGTTCCCACTAACCTCAGTTGTAGCTGGAGCCCAACCTTTTATAGTGTCAAGCTCTTGCCTAGATGACACTCACTGTTTGGAATGGACTACCTTATGGTGAGTGCAGGGTAATATGTATTTGAATCCCAATTCTGTTCAGTAGCTCTCTGTCTTTGGGTAAGTCTTTTAATTTCTGTTAAAATGAGAGTGAAGCTGGGCATGGTGGCACATGCCTGTAATCCTAGTACTTGGGAGGTAGAGGCTAGATGGAGAGTTTGAGGCCAGCCTGGGCTATATAGTGAGACTTGTCTTAAAAAAAAAAAAGTGGGTGGTGGTAGGGTGATACCTACATCAGAAGATAATTGCAAGAATTAAATGTGAGTTAAACACTCACCTTACAGTTAAACACATGGTGGTTGTGTCAATTCTGCTTCCTTACAAAAGGGAGATATACAGAGACTTGTTTAACTTCTTTTCAGTATCTTTTGAATTTGGAGATTCGGTCTCCCATAGCTTTCTCTATGAATTCTGACACATATATAGAGGATTTCCTTTTAGAGGTGGGCTGCTGAAAAGCATTCTAGAGACAAAACCATCTGACCCTTCTCTGCTGTACATTCCCCACCAGGCAGACAGAAGGTACCAGGAAGAATGAACCATTATCCCCAGAACAATAGCCCATTGTAGAAAAAGAGAAGAGGGAGTTTGGTGGGGGGTCTCATCCTATGTGGTGGTTTCTAGGATACAAACCAAGTTTTTGGAAACGTGGTGGTGTGGGCAGGAAATAGAGTTCTCTGAGCCTTTCCTGGAGTGGTTTCTTCCCTTCCAAACAGTGAGTGTCATCTAGGCAAGAGATGGTACTTGGTCCTAAACTAAAAGGATGAGGTCAGCCTCTTTGTCGTTTCTTCCCCTTTCTTAACCACCTGCTTGATCCCTGACGTGCAAGTACCACCAGGAGTAAGAGATAGCCTGTTCTGTGTTTTGGTTCATTTTTGGCATTTCAGCCAACACCAGCCTGCTCATTAGGCATATATTGCAGTTAGCTTTTTGGACCAAGTCCACTCCTTGGAAGAGCAGTATAGCGGATCTGTAACTCTCGAGTTCCTACTAGTATGGATGAGGTAAGTCAGATTGCCTTTCCTTATCTATATAGCAAAGTCTAAAGAGAAAAAAAGGAGAACCTGAAATTGGAATTTTATTGTATTGGAAAATTTTTAGAAGTGTTTTATAGAGGTAGTCTCTTTCCTCTGCTACCCTTGACAAATATGTTGCTGAAGGAAGGTTTTTTGAAAATCTGGGTGTCTCCAACATACTTTTTTTTGGATACACAGTCTTACTTTGTAGCCCTGGCTAGCCTTGAACTCATGATCCTCCTTCCTTGGCCTCTCAAGTACTGGGATTACAGGCACACTTGGCCCCCAGAATTCTGATATGCCTTAAATAATTAATTGTCTTAGTCCTTTGTTCTTGGAGTTTGTGGAAGCTATTACCTCCTTTTCTACCCTCTGCCCTTCAGGATTTATATTTCCCGTCTCTTCTGTGTTCTTCAGGATTTTCTCCCATTCTCCAGCATGGGAGCAGCCTCTTTCCATGGCTCTGTATCTGTGAGACTAGACTGAGGTAGGAGAAACCTGGCAGATTGCTAGTATAGATTTGATTGTTTCAGGCTATGCATTTGGGCTTTTTAAATTTAAAGATTGCTATCTAAGTGGGTATGGCTGAGTTGCAAAGTCCTCCTCCAACTACAAATTTATGTAGGATTTTATGGGTTTGCCCTGTGTTGGGGGTTGAACCCAGGTCTTAGTACATGTTAGGCAAATGCTCTACCACTGAGCTGTACACCCAGCCCTTTGTTCTCTTGATGAGTGGTTTACCTGCCAGCACAATTAGACAAAAGCTCTTCATAACTAAATGGATGCAGGAACTACCTTGGAGGCTCCCTCAAGGATTCAGCCAAATTTATGGGAAAACTGAATATGAGCTTGCCATGAGCCCGTTCTATAGACCTGCCTATTGATGTTATTTAATCTACTCAGCAGAATGAACTGATGTCATCTTGTGTAGCTCTATTGGGAGATTATTTTATCTCCCTACCACCACCCTGAACTGGTATCTTCTTGCTTGAAAATGTACTTCACCAGGCAGCCAGTTCATGTTAGAGCTTGCTATTCTTCCTGTGAGAGCACCAGCACACACCCTCCCCCTCACCCCCCAAATGAGGTATGGACTGTGTGATTTCAGGCATGGTTTTGTTGTAGTATGAAGAGAAGGTGTTAGCTGCTGAGTTCTGTTTGTTAGCAGAGCCTGACAAACCCATGCTGGCACTCACTGGGGCTGGGCAACCAATCACAGCTGTAACAGTTATCATCATGGAGTCCCTATGGGCTTCCTCTATCAGGTCACATCCCAAAATAACATTGGGCAGTATTTCAAGTGAAGAAATGAAGGCTTTTGGGGCTGTAGCCAGCCTGGAGTGTGAGATTCTGTGTGAAATAGTTGGACCTGCTCCAGCACTTTTGATCTGCTTGGTAGATGAGCAATAAAATGCATGAAACACGTTGGAAACACGTGAGGAAATTCTCCTGGCCCTGCTGCTTCCTTGGAACTAGCAGGGCACTGAGTGGGCTGATTCTCGCTCTCTTCTCTCAGCAGGGTTATACTTAGAGAAGAGTAAACCCAGGAAAGAGGGCTTTCCACTAAAGGGGCATTGCTACAGTTCTGGTGGTCCCCCCAGGACGTACCTCTCAGGTGGGCCCTTTTGGTGAAGCTGAGAACCTGGAATCTAAAATGCCAGAGGCAGCCCCTACCAGGGAGAATGGGGGTTTGGATTGATTAAACTTTATAAGTGTATTATAGAAAACCAAACTTGTTAGGTACATTGAGATCTGACTCAACAACCAGACATCTGGCTTTTTGTGGAACAAAGACCTGAAAAACTGGCTTTTTGTAGGGTAGAAAGCAGAGGTGTGTCTTGTACAATAAAAGAACCTGCGATTCAGAGTAGTTACCTGCTCATATAGAATCATGATGGGGGGACTCTCATTCTCCAATAAAAATATTTACTCATGCTAGGTGCAACAGTGCACCCCTATAATCCCAGGTACCCTGGAGACTGAGACAGAGTGATTGCAAGTTTGAAGCCAGAGGCAGCCTGTGTAACTTAGACCCTGTCTCAAGATAAAAAATTTTAAAAAGGGCTGCAGTATAGCTCAGTGGTAGAGTGTTTGCAAAGTATATGTGAGGCCCTGCGTTCAGCCCCCTAGTACAACAAAAATGAAAGAAAGAAAGAAAGAAACAAATAAACAAACAAACTACTTGGGTTAGCCCCCTGGCACCGACAAGTATGTCTTATAGCTAGTATGTTCTTTTATCTCTTATTCCAGAGTTTTGCAGCTGGTCTTTTGGCCCTTACCATGTGGTGCTAGTGGTTTTCATGAACAGGCCCCAGAGATTTCACAGACTCAAATTTGTCTGGCTTTCACATCATGTAAGTGAGAAAACTGAGGCCCAGCTTGTTGCCAGCTTGCCTAAGGTCATGCCTAATAAGTACCAGAAACTGGCCTTTGGTCTCCTAACTCAAGGGTGTAGTGCTTTTCCTCATTTCATATAATGTCAAAGCATTATGGAGAAAGAAAGTGAACAAGGCTAGTCTTGGGTTTCAGCAGACTTGGGTTCAAACCACCACTTACTTGCTGGATGATTTAGGAATATAACATAATCTCTTTGGGCATGAGCTTCTTTATCTTCAAAGTGGTAGTGGCATTTGTACATCCAACCAAGAGTCATAGAAAACTAAATACTATAGAAAATCACTAAGTGCCTGGCACACAGTAGATGCTTAAATAGTAGCTATTTGATTTTTAGTTTTTGAGATTGGCTGTGTATCCCCTGCTGGCCTGGAACTGACTATGTAGCCCAGGCTGGCCTCAAACTTACAGCAATCCTCCGGCCTTTGCCTCCTAACTGCTAGGATTACAGGCATATGCTACTATGCCCAGCATAGCTATTGTTAATAATAGCTAGTTTGCCCCTTCCTGTGCTAACATTCTGGTTCTTAAAATTATTTCAAACCAACAATCTCCATGCTGACCAGTTGCCCTCTGATGAAAATGTAAAATAGTTTGAGAGATTGGCCTCAAACCATCCAAATCAGAGAGATAAGAAGATTAATGCTGCTCCTTTCCCCAGTATTATTCTGTGCCCGGACATCTCAGCTCAATGTGAGAGAATTGTTGATAGTGACTTATTTAGCACTTTTTCTCCAAGAACTCGGGATAGTTTACCAAAACTCTTTAGAGTGCCTCTGTGAAGGAAATCACCTCTTTGTGAGCCATAGGTCCTAAGATCCCAACCCCAAGGGCTGCTCCTGGGCCCCCTCAACTGGACTGTGGGCACCTTATAGATCTGTGGTGTGCCCAGCGCTTTTTGAGAAGTACAGCTGAAGCAATCTCCTCAGGCTTTGTCCTGACCCTATAAGAGTGATTGGTGGTTTTAATGTTCTGTTTTGGTTTTTATCTTTTTTGTTTTCTCAGTTCTTCAGAAGGTCTCTGAGGATATATACACCAAACTAAACAGTGGTTCTTTTATTGAGGACAGCAAAAAGACAGTCAGGAGGGACTTTGGCTTTACCTGAATTATCTGAAATGTCTTTACTAAGAAAGTATTTATGTTTTACTTGTATAAAGACAAAAATGGCTGGGCATGGTAGCGCATGCCTGTAATCCCAGCAACTCCGGAGGCAGTGGCAAGAGTGAGTTTGAGACCAGAGGCAGTCTGCATAATTTATCAAGACCCTGTCTCAAAATGTAAAAAAAAAAAAAAGGTCTGGAGGCGCAGCTCAGTGGTATAGCACTTGCAAAGCATGCAAGCGCAAGGCCCTGGGTTCAACCCACAGAACTGAAAAAAAAAAAAAAAGACAAAAATGTTCCAAACAAAACACTTATTTTTCAAAGCCATTTGAAAGAGCCATGCTCTTGTCTTATGGATGAATCCTTGATTCCAATTTTGTTTTAAAATACCCTGATTTCTTCTTCCTGTAGACAAGTAGCCTTTCTTACCAGCAGCTGGCAGCTTAATAAGGAGCAGAAACTATGGGAAGGAATGTATGCAAGAACTTATGGGTACCTAAAAAAGGAGATTAGGCCTTGGGTTCTGATATGGACTCCAGTGTCTAACAAGTACTTTTGAGGCCTTTTCTGGTCTACACAGCTCTTGTCATCTTGCTGTGTCTTTGAGTCTGCTCCCTGGTGTACTTAGCCCTTAAAATTGGAATCCCATTCTCTTGGGATGACCCAGAACTCTTTATTGTCCTTTGAGAGGGAAGAGGTCCTTTGGTGTTTCTTGGAGGTTCATGGTTTTTTTGTTTGGTTTGGTTTGGTTTGGTGGTACTAGGGGGCTGAATCTAAGACCTTGCACATACTTTGCAAGTGCTGCACCACTGGGCTGCTCCCCCTAGCCCATTTTTAAACTTTTTATCTTGAGACAGGGTCTTCCTAAATTACATAAGCTGCCTCTGGCCTCAAACTCATGATCTTCCTGCCTCAGCCTCCTGAGTTGCTGGGATTACGCCGCTGTACCTGGCTTCACATGTGTCTCTTTTAAGGGAACTCTTTTCTTAACCATTTATATGTCAGGATTTTCAGGGGTTTGTTTGTTTTATAGTACTGGAGATTGAATTTAGGGCTTTGTACATACTAGATAAGTACTCTACCACTGTGCTACATCCCTAGCCCAAGTATCAGGATTTTCATCCTTTTTCCAGTGTACAATTAGTTCCCAGCCTAAAATGCTATTGCTAGAGAATGAATATAAGACAGAGGGTTTGGGGGTGAATTTCCTGGGTGAATATTTTTCATATTGAGCTCCTTATTGGTAAGTTTGGGGTTTACTGACCCAGAGCAAACTCTTTACTGAGGAATTCAAGACAAGCAAAACCCTCAAATACCAACTTCTCATTAAAGAACTTAAAATGGGGGCTGGGGGAGGTTTGTTCAATTGGCAAACATTTGTCCTTCTTATAGACCAGGCACATTGGAATATAGTCTCAAACTTTCTTGGAAGTTAAGAAATTCTTTCCCACATACTGTAACCCTTTCTCAATACCTACCCCTTATGTTGGGAAAGAATTGGAGGGAAGGAATCCTTGGTAAATGGAGGTTATAATAATCTGAGGGTGAAGGGATCTGTAAATATTGCGCATGCTTTTTAACACTGTCTTGTAGGTCCTGGTTTAATCTGGCAGCATTTTATAGCCTCCCCAGTGGAAAAGAACTAAAGTCTCACTGAAATAGTTGCTTTTTTTTATCTTTTATTTTTTGTTGGTACTTAGGGATTGAACCCAGGACCTCATACATACTTTGCAATTACTCTACCCTAACCCATTTTTTATAATTTTATCTTGAGACAAGTTCTCCCTAAGTTATGCAGGCTGCCTCTAGCCTCGAACCTATGATCCTCCTGCCTCTGCCTCCTGAGTTAGAAGCATTGGCCACCACACCTGGCTGAAACAGCTGCTTTCTTAATGATTATAGACGTTACTAGTAGGGAGCCAGAAGTGGTGGCATGGATATGTAATCTCAGCATTCAGGAGACTGAGGCAGGAGGATTGACATGGAGCCACCCTGGTCTACATAGCGGGTTTCAGGCTAGCCTGGGCTACACAGAGAGACTTGACCTCAAAATAAATAAATATATAAATAAATTGTTGTTGTTGTTGTTGTTGTTGTTGTTGTTAGGTGCCGTCGAGTCGATATCCGACTCATAGGGTTTTCCATGGCTGACTATTTCGGGATTGCCTTGGGAGTGGATTGCCACATCCTTCTTCCATTTTTGCGGTGCTGGGAATCGAACTCGGGACCTCAGAGACTACAGCGCAGCGCTCTACCAACTGAGCTAAATCCCAGCCCAAATAAATAATATAAATAAAAATTTTCAAAAGTTAGGACTGGGAAAGCTGCTGAAAGCCCTAAATCTGTAGTAAATCTTAACGGGATAGACGTCAACAAACTATAATTTGTAGGCCATCTACCTGTTTTTCTAAATAAAATTTTACTGGAACTGAGCCATATGCATTTTTAACATTGTTTGAGCAATACAGTAACAGAACTGGGTAGATTGTTCTTGTTTGGTTGTTTGGTTGACTTTGGTTTTTTTGAAACAGTCTTGCTGTGTAGCTGACCTCAAACTCATGATCCTCCTGCCTCAGTCTCTGCAATGCGGGTATTACAGGTATGTGTTAATATACCCATCAGAATTAGTTTTGACAGAGACTATAAGCCCCACAAAGTAAAATATTTTCTACCTGGTCCTTAGGTTTTCTATATGTAACATATAGTATCACAACTACACAATGTGGGTAGTGTGTTTGCTTTGGTTATTTAAGCAAAATTCTAAGCATGTTGTGGGAAAGGGTTTTGTTATTTTGCTTTCTTGTCCTGGGGATTGAACCCGTTTTGTTATTTTGCTTTCTTGTCCTGGGGATTGAACCCAGGGCCTTGCTCATGCCAGGCAAGTGCTCTACCACTGAGCTGCATATCCAGCCTCTTTTCTATTTTTTATTTTGAGGCAGGGCCTTGCCAAGTAGCACAGGCTGCCTCTGTCCTTGAACCTGCGATCCTCTTGTCTCAGCCTCCCAAGTTGCTGGGATTTTAGGTGTGCAGCACTGCACCTAGCCATGTAGTAGGATTTTTAAAAGAAGACTCTTTGCCTCATATTACTAATCTGTGTTGTTGTGTGTGTGTTTCAGGATTTGTCTGGTTCAATAGATGATCTCCCCATGGGGACAGAAGGAGCTCTGAGTCCTGGAGTGAGCACATCAGGGATTTCCAGCAGCCAAGGAGAGCAGAGTAACCCAGCTCAGTCTCCTTTCTCTCCTCATACCTCCCCTCACCTGCCTGGCATCCGAGGCCCCTCCCCATCCCCTGTTGGCTCTCCTGCCAGTGTTGCTCAGTCTCGCTCAGGACCACTCTCGCCTGCTGCAGTGCCAGGTACCCTTAAGTGCTGGTCTATGGGAAGAGGAAAAGGTGGCTTGTCCCAGTGATATCAGGGAACCCTGATTCATGTCTGCATAGTTTCCTGTTAGCATTTGGAGAGGGAGATGGGAACGCTTTGTGTGGATATCTCTGTGTGTATGATATTGGGAGGTGTTTGGCCACTGCAGGAGCCATTTTCAGCTCTAAATTTACCTCCCAGCTGGAATTTTTGGGCTGACCCATAATTTTCTTATTTTCTTTGTCTGGAGCAGGCAACCAGATGCCACCTCGGCCACCCAGTGGCCAGTCAGACAGCATCATGCATCCTTCCATGAACCAATCAAGCATTGCCCAAGATCGAGGTGAGAGCCTAGGTTTTACAGTAGGAGCAGAGTGGTAAAGTAGACCTTTGAGTACCCTATGTGATAGCTTTTGGAGAACTGTATGACTATGAAATTTAGGATGATCTCAGCAGCACATCATGAAATTAGATTGGGCTTGGCCGTGTTGATGGCTCTTGAATTGCATTCCCCAATAGTCATTCTTCATTTCTCAGTGTTTGTCTGTGTTTTAATAAATTCCCCCCTACATTGTGACTAATTTGGTCAGCAATTTCTGAGGACTCAGCATTAAATCTTTACTTATTAAATGCTTTACCATTTTTTCTGTCATTGCTCTTTGTTTTTTTCAAACCTCCATTCATTATGAATAGTTGGTATGCCCTGTGTTAATGGCATGTCACTTTTGAGGGGCCTAAAAGGGCACATGACTTTATAGCAAATCAGATAGAGACTCCATGCAAGTAACTACTTAAGAAAATTTACGTGGGGAAGTCCAAGCATGGGTAGGAGGAGCATTTCTTCCTGTTGATTGTATTGAGCAAATAACTGTATGGGCACTATTTATAAATAGGTTATATGCAGAGGAACCCCCAGATGCCCCAGTACAGCTCCCCCCAGCCCGGCTCAGCCTTATCTCCGCGTCAGCCTTCTGGAGGACAGATGCACACAGGCATGGGCTCCTACCAGCAGAACTCCATGGGGAGCTATGGTCCCCAGGGGGCTCAATATGGGCCACAAGGTGAGTGTACTACCCAGTTAGGAGTAGATAGAGGTACAAGGAAAAAACAATTCCTGGTCTGATATGGTGACACTTGGATTATAAAAGTAGGACTGTCTTTTTGCCTTAAATCTGCTCAGTCCAGTCCCTAAAGTAGAACAGGGCAGGGTTCCATCTTGTCTTTACCTAACTCTGTCATCAGGGGAGAGTCTTTGAATTTCCTTGGGCTCTTATTTCATCTGTAAAGTGGAGATAAGGTGTTTAGGCCACAACTGAGCACAGTTAATAGATGGTAACTGTTGTTTATTGCAGTATTTTTCTTTTTAGTGAATAAGCCCTAATAGAATACACTTTTTCTTAAAATCAGCCCTAGGTAGATCTAAGCTGAGTATCTTGCATAGAACGTGGGCTAGAAAACAAAATAATTGCATAGAAAGGAAAGAGTTCCCCTGAGAATTGAAGGGCCTAAGTAATAGTAAAGCCAGCTTTGCCCTGTGCTGTCTTTAAGATGAGGGGATAGGGGAGGGGGTGGGGCTTAGAAGTACAGCACTTGCCTAGCATGTACAAGGCCCTAGGTTCAAATCCCAGCACTACCACCACCCCCCCAAAAAAAGTGAAAGGACAATTGAGACCTGCCTTTATATATCCTAGCTTCTTGTTTACTTTTTTTTCTCTTTCCTGGCCAAAATATTGATTAATTCTTATTGTTTGGAATTTTAGATCTGAGAAATATTAGTGACTTGATAATGAATCACTAACCAAGTCTTGTATCTTCTCTCCCTCCCCTTGCAGGAGGCTACCCCAGGCAGCCAAACTATAATGCCTTGCCCAACGCCAACTATCCCAATGCAGGCATGGCTGGAAGCATGAACCCCATGGGTGCTGGAGGTCAGATGCATGGGCAGCCTGGCATCCCACCTTATGGGACACTGCCTCCAGGGAGAATGAGTCATGCCTCCATAGGCAACAGGCCTTATGGCCCTAATATGGCTAATATGCCACCTCAGGTTGGGTCAGGGATGTGTCCTCCACCAGGGGGCATGAACCGAAAAACTCAAGAATCTGCCGTCGCCATGCATGTTGCTGCCAACTCTATCCAAAACAGGTAAGGCCTGGGGAGTGAGGAAGTATGCAGTGAAACCTGTTGTAGAGTCATTTAGGTAACTGAGATGCCTCTGGGACTAAACCTGAATGTTGGATGTATCAACTTAGATATAACTGATAGATAGAATTTTATTGACAATCCTTTTAGACAACCAATTTTTTTTTTTACAATGTGAAAATAAAAAACACAACAGAAGTGTTGATTCTTATACATCTTATGTTAGTATTTCACATGACCAAGAATCATATGTAAAGAATTTTATAAAAACCAAGTGTAGTGGTATGTAGTCCCAGCCACCTGGGAGGTGGAAGAGGAGGATGAGGTGAACCTACAAATTCAAGACCAACCTGGGCAAAATAGTAACACTCAAAAAACAGACCTGGGCACTGTTGTTGTTGTTGTTAGGTGCCATCAAGTTGGGTCTCACTTATAGCAATCCTGCCTACAGCAGAACAAAACACTCTCCAATTCTGTCAGGCACACGACCTTATTTATGTTTAAGCCCGTTGTTGCAGATATTGTGTCAATCCATCTAGTGGAGGGTTTTCCTTTTTTTCATTCACCTGCCACTCTTCCAAACATGATGTCCTTCTCCAAGGATTGGTCCCTTTTGATTACATGTCCAAAATAAGTGAGATGCAGTCTAGCCATCCTTGCTTCCAAGGAGCACTCTGGTTGCACTTCTAGGACAGATCTGTTGGTTCTTTTGGCAGTTCATGGTATATTCAATAATTGTCTCCAGCACCATGATTCAAAAGCATCAATTTTTCTCCTGTCTCCCTTCTTCAATGTCCAGCTTTCACAACCATACGATGTGACTGAAAAGACCATGACCTAAGTCAGGCACATACGTATAACCCCAGCAGCTCACAAGGCTGAGGTAGGATGATCATGAGTTTGAGGACAGAGGCAGCCTGAATGACTCAGTGAGACCCTATCTCAAAATAAAAAGTAACAAAAGGACTGGAGGTGCAGCCAGTGATAGAGCACTTGCTTACTATGTGTGAAGCCTTGGATTCAACCCCTGAGAACTGCAATAAATGAAGGAAGCTGGGCACAGTGGCACACACCTATAATTCCAGTGATTCAGGAGGCAGAGGCTAGTGGGTCACAAATTTGAGGCCAGAGGCAGCCTGTACAATTTAGTGAGACCTTGACTCAAGGTAAAAGAGAGAAAAATGGGCTGAGGGTGCAGCTTAGTGGTAAGAGCATTTTCAGAGCATTTGTGAGTCTCTAGGTTCAGCCCTCCAGTACAATCAATCAATCAGTCGATAGAAATGAGTGTAGTGGTGCAACTCTATAATTTCAGCACTAGGGAGACTGAGGCAGGAGGATCCCAAGTTTGAGGCCAGTGTGGGTTATATAGTGAGACTCTGTCGTCTCCCTTTCGTTCCCCCCACCCCAAAAAAGGGAGGGGATGTGAAAGAATGAAAAGCTGTCTCTGGGTGCTGTGGTGAAGAATCCAGTGTGATTAGAGGTTTGGCATGACAAAAAAATGTTACTGTTGAGAATTTCTAACATCTAGGCCTTTTGCCTTAGAGGGGGCCTTTAAATGGAAATAAAACTTGACTTTAGAGGTGACTTAGATGAAAGCATTACTTACAAGACATAGCAGGGCTCCATCTGTTTGCACAGAGCTCAAACCCTCTCAGAACCTTTTGTGGGAGGTAGAAGGTAAGAATATCTAAATGTTGCCCAGTGTTGATTTGAGAGACCCCTTGAATTTTTTCTGCTTAAGCATAACTAGACAGTCATACAACCTTATTTAGCTCAAGTCCAAATCTGAAAGTTCAATATCTGTAACCCTTTTCTTTCTTAATTTTCATCTTCTTCCTCAGGCCACCAGGCTACCCCAATATGAATCAAGGAGGCATGATGGGAACTGGACCTCCCTATGGACAAGGGATTAATAGTATGGCTGGCATGATCAACCCTCAGGGACCCCCATATCCCATGGGTGGAACCATGGCCAACAATTCAGCAGGTAAGTCCAAGTCATTGGTCACACCACGGATTTCTCTAAGAATAATTGATTGAGTGATTGGTTGATTCTTATAGTACTTGAAGATTGAACCTAGGGTCTCTCACATGCTAGGCATGTGCTCTACCACTGAACTCTGCCTCCAGGCCCCCCCTTTTTTTTCCCCTGTTTTACAGGGATGGCTGCCAGCCCAGAGATGATGGGCCTTGGGGATGTCAAGTTAACTGCAGCTACTAAAATGAACAACAAAGCAGATGGGACACCCAAGACAGAATCCAAATCCAAGGTAATAATTTTTGTCTTGACTTCTCTCAACTTTGTATTCCATCCCTTTCAGTGATAGGAAGGGAAAAAAAGAAAAAAGAAAATGACAAGATTTTAGCTTCTTGTGACACTGTAGTCTCTGACAAAGTTTCTTTTGCCTCCCTTGTCATGAAAAGGGATATCAGTGTAAATAACATCATATTCTCACAGCTATGAAACTGAGCCTCCTATACTCGTGCTCTGATAGGTGATGTGTGTTTTGCCCTTCTCTTCCTGGACCTTAAGGCAACTGAAATGATTGGTACAGTGTGTTCTGTGAGTGGGGAAATGAAGCAGGTAGGGATTCGATCCTTGGCCTCCCTGTAAGTTGGATCTCAACGTGGCAGTCTTAGGACCTGCTCACCATTTGGGTCATTTTAAACATTTCTGTCCTTGTCCATAGTTTACTTTGCCTGTCTATATAAATAAGGAAAATAAAAATCACTTTGGACATGGTGCCATATATCAATAATGCTAGCACTTGGGAGGCTGAGGCAAGAGGATCAGTGCAAATTTGAGGCCAGCCTGATCTACATAGCAAATTCCAGGCCAGCCTGAGCTACACAGTAAGACCCTGTCTAGAAAGAAACAGAACTCATACCTGCCACTTACTGTGATCTTCACCTCTGGCTTCCAAACTTTTTAGTCACTCTTCTGTCTTAGACAAGCTAATATCCGAAGTTTTTCTACCAGGCAGAAGACTCATCCTTTCTTGAAAAGAAGAAGAATTTGAATTTCTTTTTTTGGTTCTTCAAAACAGGTTCTCACTCTGTAAGCCACACTGGCCTCGAATTTGTGACCTTGCCTCTACTTCCCAGGTGTGGGTTATAACTTATGCCACCATAAGTAGCTCAGTTTGAGTAAAACAGGATATCAGTGTGTCTAGACTTTTAGAAAATAGTATGGGAGTAATAATGGCTTTGAGGTCAAGTGGACAAGGTTTGAAACTCAGCCTTGACATTTACAAACTGGCATCTAAGCTAGGCATGGTGGATTGCATGCCTGTAATCCCACCACTTAGAAGGCTGAGGTGGAAAGATTGTGAGTTCGAGGCCAGACTGACCTATATGGCAAGACCCTGTCTCAAAAAGTAAAAAAAAATGGACTGAGGGTACAGCTCAGTGGTCTAGCACATGCAAAGCATGCAAGCACCAGGCCCTGGGTTCAACCCCCAGTGCTGCAAAATAAAATAAAGTAAAATAAAATAAAAGCTATGAGATCCTAGACGTTGCCTCATAGGACCTGATTTCTTATGTTTAAAAATCAGGATAAATGGAAAAGTGAGGTGCAAGGTGGCACATGTCTGTAATCCCAGCAACTCAGGAGGCAGAAGCAGGAGAATGGCAAGTTTGAGGCCAGAGGAAGCCTACTCAGCAAAACCTCATCTCAAGATAAAATAGACCAATGCTGTTATTACTCTGTACCCCACCAACATTTACCAATAAAAGAGGGGGGAAAGGATAAAACAAAAAGAAAGGGAAGGGCTGGAGTGCAGCTCAGTAGTAGAGCACTTGTCCAGCATGCACGAGCCCTTGGGGTCAGTGCCCAGTACCACCATAAATAAGTAAGTAAGGAAAGAAAGAAAGAATGAATGAATCAGGATAAGCCTGGTGTCATGCCACATGCTTATATCCCAGCTACTTGGGAGGCTGAGGCAGAAGAATCTTGAATTGAAGACCAGAGGCAGCCTGTACATGCCTTCCATGTGCAGGGCTCTGGGTTCAACCCCCCGGTAGTAGGAAAAGATAAAAAAGAGGAGGAGGAAAAAAAGGATAAATTATAAGATCAGGTAGATAAAGGCATCTAGCCCAGTTTCCAGTACCTAATACATAGTTAGTATTAGCTTCCTGCATTCTTCCTGTACAGTAAGAAAGTCTAGCTGCCCTTTGGCGTTGTATAGACAGGGCAGGTGTTAGTGAGCACCCTAGAGTAAGAAACTTTACCACTGTCTTTATCAAGAGTCTTCTGAGACCCTTAGCACGGCTTTGTATTTGATCCATTCAATGAATTTTGACTTACCCTTTCTAGAAATCCAGTTCTTCTACCACAACCAATGAGAAGATCACCAAGTTGTATGAGCTGGGTGGTGAGCCCGAGAGGAAGATGTGGGTGGACCGTTATCTGGCCTTTACGGAGGAGAAGGCCATGGGCATGACAAATCTGCCTGCTGTGGGTAGGAAACCCCTGGACCTATATCGCCTCTATGTGTCTGTGAAGGAGATTGGTGGATTGACTCAGGTGAGTGCCTGACAGTTGGCTTCCCCTGTAGTTTCCACAAGCCCCTATCTAGATACTCAACTGGCTTCCTGTGATACTATGCATCCCACAGAGACAGCACTCTCCTGTCTGGTCGCATAGTACTGACAGACCAGAAGCCCAGGACTTTCAGAAGATAAGGCAAAGGCAGAAAGCTGAGACCTCCCTGGTAGTATGAGCTATTAGCATTAAGTTTACCATTATCTGTGGTCCCAACTGGGGTGTAAAGATAAGGAAAGTCTGTGTCCATTCGGATTCCATAGAGGCAATTGGTCATAGTGGCAAGTACAGGGTTCGGTAAAGTGGGCTTGATTTTAAATTCTTTCTTAGCCACTTACAACATAGGTGACCTTAGTCAAGGTCTATAAACCATTCTGAGCCTTAATTTTCTTATTGGTAAAATAGAGACAATATATACCTGTCTACACTGTCAAAAGGTTAGAAATAATAAACATAAAGTTTTCATCAAAGCTTCTGCTATATAAGTTGGTCTGTGAGATGGTACAGGGGCAGAGCATCACTGATCCTCTGAATCCAAGAAGTTTCCCAGTAGAGATGAGATTTCAGGAGCTCCTTAATAGAAATAGTTTGTGAAGGAAGAAGTAAAGTGGTGAGAAACAGTGTCTGGTTACTCTATATGAGAGACTTAAGTGAGTGTATTCTTGCTTTAAACCTCTGACATGGATACCACCCAGGCTCTTATCCCTCCTCTCATACCTTACAGTCTTATTTTACACTCAGCTCAGGAGGCAAACAGGTGAGGCTGCACTGACAGATAGCCCACCTTGTCTTGCAGTCTTTGTTCTTTTGTATGTTCTAGTAGTGTCCAGACCAGAAATCTACTCTTGGATCAGAGTTTGTGATGGAGGGCCTAGGGGAAGATGGAGGGGCAGGGGAAGAAGGAATGATAGGAAGAGACTTGTTCCAGACCTTCTAAATCAGAAGAGGAAAACAGCTGTCACCAGCAGAAAGGATAGTGATTGGAATGAAGCCAACCAGCAGTCAGTTATAAATTCCTTCTCCCTTCAGGCTTTATCCCCCCCCACACCCAAAAGGAAAACAAAACAAAACAAGGCACGTGCGTACTACCACTTAACTGGCGTGGGAAGCAGAGCCACAGAGGGCTTCTGAAGTGACCCTGGGTAAAGTCCTGCTTTTCCCTTTCATACTGAGTTCTCATATCCTGCCTGTAGGGAAAGGGGACATTGGGTTAAGTTTGGCTCACTTCTGATTATTGGCCCTTTGGACTCATCGAACCTAGCATGAAGTGTAGAGAGAATCCCCAAGCCCAGGCTTGTTTTCCAGTTTGCAAAAGGATGCAAACCTTTTAGATCCTGTGATGTAATTGAATTCTAAAGACAATGAGAATTCACAGGAGAAAGAGTGCTACTATAAGTTAGTTTGTGAAGGCTCTAAAAAGGTAAAAGGTGAGTAGTAAGCTTTTCTAATGGATTAATAGAGTTTTAAGTGGAGGAAGGGGCCATTCCAGCAGATTGGACCAGATGGCATGGGGATGGGAGAGAGTAAGGAATATCACACACAAGATCATCTGCCACCACTGTAGAAAGTATTCCTGGTAACCTCCCTTCTGTCTAGATGGTTCTTGTCTGTGATTCCTTAAACTCTTTCTGGTATCACAGGCACCAGATCAAAGTTACAACAACTATTGAACTTCCTTTGTGGATCAGTAGAAGGCCAGTGTTCCCAACATTTGAGGGACAGGCTTTCTATAAGAATAAGAATAAGTGAAGAAGGAGGCTCCCCAACTAGTGCATAAAGATTAATTGAAGGGAGCATTTGGGGAAAGGTCTTGGTCAGTGTGCCCTGAGGCTAAGGAAAGGAGGCAAAACTGTAGGTTGCTTGTTGGAGAGGTACAAAAGAAGTCACAAGGCCCTGAACATCTGGACAATCAGGACAGTGACTGGTAAGGGAAAGGGACCTGAAGTCATTTCACTGCAGTGTAGGGAAACAGTAGCTCGAGACATAAATTTACAGGTAGCCCCACATTGAGAGGGGAGAAAATCAAATGTGAAAATCCTCAGTTTGACAAAGTAAGTCAAGCTGGGTAGCGATTGATGCTAACACAAGGGTCTCTTTTATAAAAATTTTTATTGCACACATTAAATAGTATTTGGATCTGAAGATGACTTACCCACCATTTTTCAGCAGTATCCATGTATAAAGCAAATACCAGACTCTGAATTCTGTTCTAATAATGATGTGATATTTGCCCTATTTTGAGTAAGCACAGTCTGACAGTTGCAGTGGAGCCTACTAAGGGTAGAGCAAAGCCAGTCACAGATTGAACATTTGTCATGGACTATCCACCAAGCTAGCTTAGCTTTTGCAATTACCTAGAACTGTGATTCTATAAAAGATGAGTATCTTGTAGCAAACTCCTTGGGGTTTGAGAGGCTTGTGGGCAGGAAGACTAAGTGGAAGATATACCCTAATCCTTCTGGTTGGTTGTACAGGTCAACAAGAACAAAAAATGGCGTGAACTTGCGACCAACCTCAATGTGGGCACATCAAGCAGTGCTGCCAGCTCCTTGAAAAAGCAGTATATCCAGTGTCTCTATGCCTTTGAGTGCAAGATTGAACGGGGAGAAGACCCTCCCCCAGACATCTTTGCAGCCGCTGATTCCAAGAAGTCCCAGCCCAAGATCCAGCCTCCCTCTCCTGGTAAGGATGGGGTGAGCAGCCCCACCAAGACTGAGGGCCTGGCTTCTTATTTAGTGGTACCTCTCTCCTTAGGAGCAGGGCAGATGCCAGGGATGTGTGGTCTACCCGACCCTGCCACAGGGCTTAGCAGGTTGCCAGGCTAAAGATTGGGCAGTGATGACTCTCTTGAGATATACTGTGCAGCAGTCCTTAAATTTTAATTTTTGTCGTGCACCTGGCATCTTGCCAAATGTTTGTACGTTAGTGAGTGGGAGAGATATCAGAGAGAGAGGGAAAACTGACAAATAGCAGTGAGGCAGGGCCATCTGGGAGCTTTGGCCTGCTGATGTCAGTGCCTTATAATGTAGCTCAGGCTAAAGACCTGAATTCCCCAGGGAGCTGAGATGGTAATGAATGGGAAGGAAGAAGTGGGGAGGGGATATGAGTGGAACTTTTTAATGGGAGTTTCTGCCTACCCTCCTTTTTAGAGGAGGTTGAAGCCTAAGCTAACATAGGAGGGAGGAAGGCCAGGGCCCTGGAAGGTGAGTATAAACACATGTGCCCTGGCATTAACCTTTGAGTGTATATGAGTGCCTGAGATGACTCATCAGCTGAGGAGGCTTCAGCAGTGGGATATCTTCTGCTGGAAATGGTAACTAATGGAAACATTAATTACTAGGAATTCTGTGCTCATCAGCTTAGAGGAACATTTGAACCTGAAGATGACATTGTGCTAGTTGCTTAAGAATAGGAGCACCAAGGCTCTATCTTGCACCACAAGTTGGGAGGACAGATGGATTTGGGGGGCTTGGACTAGGAGCTTGTGTTACTATCAGCATTACAGTATTAGACAGGGTCCTTAGAGAACTAAAGAGAAGATAGTCAGGAAAGCTAACAATGACTTAAAAAATGACTAGCATGGTGATATCATAGCCACATCACTCTAATTGTTAAAAAGCAAGGAGTGACAAAACCCATTCCCCTCTGGCCTTGCAGATCACCTGCTATGAGAAGGATGCTTGAGGCATTGATGGCCTTAAGAAACTCTTGTTTTTGTTTTATTGAGACAGGGTCTCTCTACATAGCCCATGGTGGCCTCAATCTCAAGATCTTCCTGCCTCCACTTCTTGAGTGCTGGGTGACATGGTGCACTGCTTAGGAAAATTCTTTTACAAAGAGATCCTGGGAAATCAGTCATGGTAGACCAGGCCTATAATCCTACTGCTCTGGAGACTGACAGGAAGATCATGAGTTCTAGGGCAGCCTGGGTTACAAAAGGAAACTCTATCTTTAAAAAGAAAGAAAGAAAGAAAGAAACCAAATACTATGGTGCATGCCTCTAATATGAGCTACTTGAGCAGCTGAGGCAGGAGGATTGCAAGTTTTAGGCCAGAGGCAGCCTGTGCAATTTAGTGAGACCCTGTCTCAAAATAAGAAATAAAAAGAAGCCAGCTGGGCATGATGGTGCACTCCTGTAATCCCAGCAACTCAGGAGGCAGAGGCAGGGAGATTTCAAGTTCAAGGCCAGAAGCAACCTGCATAATTTACGAAGACCCTATCTCAAGACAAAAAATAAGAAAGGGGCTGGGGATGCCCCTCAGTTGTAGAGCACTTTCAAAGCATGCTCAAGGCTCTGGTTCAGCTCCCAAGTTCCACATACAAAAAAATAAAATAAATAAAAAATAAAAAGGGGTTGAGGATGCAGCTCTCAGTGGTAGAATGCTTCCTAGCATGTGCAAGGCCCTGAATCCAACTCCCAGTATTCCAAAGAGAGAGACAACAAAAGACCCTAGGGTGTTTGTGTGTTTTTGTGAGAGTTAAACTCTTTCCTGCCAAGGAAGCTGCTCAACTTGCATCTCTATCCACAGCAGGATCAGGGTCTATGCAGGGGCCACAGACTCCTCAGTCAACCAGCAGTTCCATGGCAGAAGGAGGAGACCTAAAGCCACCAACTCCAGCATCCACACCACATAGCCAGATCCCCCCTTTGCCAGGCATGAGGTAAGGCCATGAGCAGGGACAGAAGGTGTGGGGAACCCTGAGGACAAGTGCATGGCAACTGTTGAATAGCCCAAGAGTGGTCCTTGCCTCTGTCTGCCCAGCCAGTCACTCCTATATATCTTGCCTTATGCCTGAGAAATTGGTCTGTTGGGGTTTAATTGATTTTCCTCACTCTGGAGCAGGAGCAATTCAGTCGGGATCCAGGATGCCTTTCCTGATGGAAGTGACCCCACATTCCAAAAGCGGAATTCCATGACTCCAAACCCTGGGTACCAGCCCAGTATGAATACCTCTGACATGATGGGGCGCATGTCCTATGAGCCAAATAAGGATCCTTATGGCAGCATGAGGAAAGGTGACCGATTATTGTTGACCTTGGGCTCATGAGGATAGGGCCAGGGAAATGGTGGGCTATCTTCAGAGTGTCTCAGCATTCTTGTTAAGCTGTGGTCCTCCTTTCTCTATTTTTTTGTTTGTTTTGTATTTTGCTTGTTTGTTGTTTTTCTTTTGATGGGGGGTGATGCTAAGGATGGAACCCAAGGCCTCACAACTGTTAGGCAAGTGCTCTACCACTGAGCTATTGCCTCCTACCTCTTTTCTTGTCTCCCTCTTATCTTTTGGTTTTAGTTAGTCATCTTTTAACAACTATATGCTTTTGCTGATTTGGGCTCCTTTAGATTTCTGTTTTGAAGCTGTCAGGACAATAATAGGAACAAGCTCTTTAAAGGACCTAGGACTTTGGAGTAGGCAAAGTGTCTATTCCTGAGCTGCTGACCTACCCCTTTACTCAATACCTTCCTTTCTGCACTCAGCTCCAGGGAGTGATCCCTTCATGTCCTCAGGGCAGGGCCCCAACGGAGGGATGGGTGACCCCTACAGTCGTGCTGCTGGCCCTGGGCTGGGAAATGTGGCTATGGGACCACGACAGCACTATCCCTATGGAGGTCCTTATGACAGAGTGAGGTAAGCATAGTCCCTGCGGCTGTCCCATCCTGGTGCCCTGCAGCTGTAATGCATTCAGTTCACTTTTCCAATTTTGTTTAGGACGGAGCCTGGAATAGGGCCTGAGGGAAATATGGGCACTGGGACCCCCCAGCCGAATCTCATGCCTTCCACCCCAGAATCGGGGATGTATTCTCCTAGCCGCTACCCGCCGCAGCAGCAGCAGCAGCAACGGTAAGTAAAGCCTAGTCCCAGTGCCAGTGTGGCTTAGGCTTTGACATTTCCTATCCTGATCCTCGTTTTCTCCTGCAGACATGATTCCTATGGCAATCAGTTCTCCACCCAAGGAACCCCTTCCGGCAGCCCCTTCCCCAGCCAGCAGACCACAATGTATCAGCAGCAGCAGCAGGTGAGGAAGGTAGCTGGGAATGGACTGACCCACAGGTCCCTCCTGAAAGCAGTGAGTAATCGCATCTATCTCATCTGTGTCAGTCTAAGAAGCTCACTTTGGATACTTTGGGATTCCTCTCTCCCTTATCTAGCTAATTCTGCCTAGAGAGTCAGGTCCTTGATCTCTTCCATTTTTGGAGTCTAGTCAAGTCTCTCTAGTTCCACTAAAGGATTAGAAACAGATCTTATTTTGATTTTTGAAATTTTATCCATTTTTCTACTTGGAGCCAGGAAGAACTGGAAAGGAAGAGAAAATAGTGGTTTCTCTCAGAGACAACTTCAGTAGATATTTTGTAAAGGTGATTCCTTTGGTCTCTTAGAATCTGTATCATCTCTTCCAGACGGACAGTAGAACAAGCAAGTTCTGATTGGGGCCTTCTTGGCATCTGTGGGTTTTGTGTAACTGAATACAGAGTATTTATTTCCCCTCTGCTTTTTTTCTTAGAATTACAAGCGGCCAATGGATGGCACATATGGCCCTCCTGCCAAGCGGCATGAAGGGGAGATGTACAGTGTGCCGTACAGCACTGGGCAGGGGCAGCCTCAGCAGCAGCAGTTGACCCCAGCCCAGTCCCAGTCTGCCAGCCAGCAACAAGCTGCCCAGCCTACCCCTCAGCAAGATGTGTACAACCAGTATGGCAATGCCTATCCTGCTACTGCCACTGCTGCTACTGAGCGCCGACCAGCAGGCGGCCCCCAGAACCAATTTCCATTCCAGTTTGGCCGAGACCGGGTCTCTGCACCCCCTGGCTCCACTGCCCAGCAGAACATGCCACCGCAAATGATGGGCGGCCCCATACAGGCATCAGCTGAGGTTACTCAGCAAGGCACCATGTGGCAGGGCCGTAATGACATGACCTATAATTATGCCAACAGGCAGAGCACAGGCTCTGCCCCCCAGGGTCCTGCATATCATGGTGTGAACAGAACAGATGAAATGCTGCACACGGATCAGAGGGCCAACCATGAAGGCCCATGGCCTTCCCATGGCACACGCCAGCCTCCATATGGTCCCTCTGCCCCTGTACCCCCCATGACAAGACCCCCTCCATCTAATTACCAGCCCCCACCAAGCATGCAGAATCACATTCCTCAGGTATCCAGCCCCGCTCCCCTGCCCCGGCCAATGGAGAACCGCACCTCTCCTAGCAAGTCTCCATTCCTGCACTCTGGGATGAAAATGCAGAAGGCAGGTCCACCAGTGCCTGCCTCGCACATAGCACCTGCCCCTGTGCAGCCCCCAATGATTCGGCGGGATATTACCTTCCCACCTGGCTCTGTTGAAGCTACACAGCCTGTGTTGAAGCAGAGAAGGCGGCTTACAATGAAAGACATTGGTAAGGAGACCTCCTTGATTGAATTACTTAATGTATCCCTTTCTGTCTTATTCATTATTTCCTCCATCGTAGTATTCTGGATGAAATTAAATCTGGTACAGTATTGACTAAAAGAGAGCCAAAGAACTTAGGGGAAGGAAGAAATAAGCTGATTTCAGGTTTTAAGTCATTATCATGCAATGATGTCCTAGAGAGCTCAGAAGCCATGAAGGGCAGTCATGTGTCATCTCCTAGATAGGAACTGCTTTCTACCTTGTTGCCTTCAGAGTAGCCTGATTGATGGGGCATCCCTGGGGGTGCCTCCAGCCAACCTGGGCTTGGTGGATGGACGACACAGAGGTTTATTTCAGGAACCCCGGAGGCATGGCGGGTAATGATGTCCCTCAAGTCTGGGCTCCTGGCAGAGAGCACGTGGGCATTAGACACCATTAACATCCTACTGTATGATGACAACAGCATTATGACCTTCAACCTCAGTCAGGTAAGTACAGGTTTCTGGGGAAAACAGAGGGCCTTCTTGACATAAATGATACTAAGTGACACTAGGAGTGAAACCATCCTCAGCTAACATAGTATTCTTCATTTCACACACAATTCCCCCCCCCCTCACATCTCTGTGATATCTTCCATGCTAGCACTTTGCTTCCCTTACCACTGGGCACACACCCACGATATTGAGAGCAGTAATAACTTGTGTAAGGTGTATCATGTTGCTTTCTTAATGCAGGATTGACTTCAAAGGGAATTTTATTTGGGAGAAACTTTTTGGTATTTGTGAGAAATGCAAACTGCTGATAATCAGGATGTTGTATTTTCTAGACTACTGAGAGGAACCTGTGGTCTTTGTATCAAGCAGAGCAATTTATTATTCCCTTTCTTGCTACTTCTACTCTGACTAAAAAGGACTTTGTTGATCCCAGTTTTTTGGGGTATAGAATGGGTGAAGGTTTGCTTGTTGGAGTTTTCGTTTTTGTTTTTCTTTTGAGATAGACTTACACTGAGTTGCACAGGCTGCCTCTGACCTGAAACTTGTGATGCTTCTGCCTCGATTTCTGGAGCGCTGCGATTACAGGCATGCATCACTACACCCAACTGCATCTTTTTCCTTTTTCCAGACCCTGCCCCTTCTACAGGATATCCACCTTGAGTTTTCCTAGTAGCTGGAGGAGTTTGGACTGCACCGTCCTTCCTTTTTTGTAGTGTTTCTTTTGTTTTGTTTTGTTTTTTGAGGTAGTCTCACTATGTAGCCTAGGCTGGCCTAGAACTTGCAGTCCTCCTGCTTTAGCCTCCTGAGTGCCAGGATTGAATGAAGAGTTGAGTCATTACTGGTTGCTACCTTCTTTTGATTATCCTTGGAACCTACCAACCTGTTAGTGAAGGACTTGACTGGGGGTATTACTATTAATAGTTTCCATTTACTCTGCTCTTTCTTTGTGCCAGAATCTGAATAATTGGTATCATGTCATCCTCACAGCAGCCCCCTGTGACAGGAAATGTAGTCATTTAGGGATAAGTAAATAGGCTTAGGGTCTTATCCTTGCCTAGGTTCACATAGCTGTCACAATCTTTCTGGTTCCAAAGACTGACTTTATTTCCATTGCATGATATTGCCTTCCATGAGAAAGTAAAGGAACAAATTTTGATAGAGCATTTTCTGTATGCCAAGCATTTGACATATTCCATTCAGACCTTAGAAACAACCCTGTAAGATTTAGGAATTTTTATCATTTCATATAGCTTCTTGTTGTGTTGTTAGGTTTCATTGAGTTGGGTCTAACTCATAGCAGCTCTCATGGGGTTTTCATACAGCTAGTTCCTGGGAAAGACAAAATTCAAACCAAGATCTTTCTAATTCTAAAACTTTTGTTTTTTTCCACTCTGCTCTACTATTCAGCTAGAGATTAATCTGACTAGAGATTAGTGTTCTTCTAGAGGTATATGGCTCATATAGGAGCCAAGCTAGAGTTTGGGTCTCCTTAGCACCATCATTGACCAATGTTTGGAGAGCCGAAGCCTTGTCCCACTCATTATGCTGCAAGATTCATGGAGGTCTAGCCTTCTGGAATGTTGGGGAGCTTGGAGTAGAGAGTAGATAAACTATGTCCACACTGCATTACCTTCTCTTAAGCTTATGTTGGAAGGGTTCATCCTACCAACTTAGACTTGGGCTCTTCTTGCCCATGTGATGTAAACAGTGTCCTAGAGGGATGATAGCAATATGGCAATGACCACCAACAGGTAGGGGAAAAAAAGAGCTTTGTGGTCTTTCTTTGAAAAAGAAAGGGCATAAGAGAGATGAAGATGAATGAATGACTCTGTGGAATCCTTTAGGTAAAGAGCAACTCTGCCTTTCCTAAGATGTCTGACTGGAGGGCACAGGGAGATTTGATAGAGCTTGGGGGTGTTTAAGTCAAGAATTCTCTTAGGCCACTTTCCTCCCTTAATTTTTTTCCTATTTATCTTTCAGCTCCCAGGGTTGCTAGAGCTCCTTGTGGAATACTTCCGTCGATGCTTGATTGAGATCTTTGGCATTTTAAAGGAATATGAGGTGGGTGACCCAGGACAGAGAACACTACTAGACCCTGGGAGATACAGCAAGGTGTCTAGTCCAGCCCCCACAGAGGAGGAGGAGGAGGAAGAAGAACTTCTAGGTCCTAAACTACAGGAGGAAGAAGAGGATGAAGTAGTTGAAAATGATGAGGAGATGGCCTTTTTGGGCAAGGACAAGCCAGCTTCAGAAAATAGCGAGGAGAAGCTAATCAGTAAGTTTGACAAGCTTCCAGTAAAGATCGTACAGAAAAATGACCCATTTGTGGTGGACTGCTCGGATAAGCTTGGGCGTGTGCAGGAGTTTGACAGTGGCCTGCTACACTGGCGGATTGGTGGTGGGGACACCACTGAGCATATTCAGACCCACTTTGAGAGCAAGACAGAGCTGCTGCCTTCCCGGCCTCATGCACCCTGCTCGACTGCCCCCCGGAAACATGTCATAACATCAGAGAGTACTCCGGGGACAGCAGAGCAGGAAGCACCCCCACCTGATGGCCCCCCAGAAAAACGGATCACAGCCACTATGGATGACATGTTGTCTACTCGGTCTAGCACATTGACTGAGGAGGGATCTAAGAGTACAGAGGCCACCAAGGAAAGCAGCAAGTTTCCGTTTGGCATCAGCCCAGCACAGAGCCACAGGAACATCAAGATCCTAGAAGATGAGCCCCACAGTAAGGATGAGACCCCACTGTGTACCCTTCTGGACTGGCAGGATTCCCTTGCCAAGCGCTGTGTCTGTGTTTCCAATACCATCCGAAGCCTGTCATTTGTGCCAGGCAATGACTTTGAGATGTCTAAACACCCAGGGCTGCTGCTCATCCTGGGCAAGCTAATCCTGCTGCATCACAAGCACCCAGAACGGAAGCAGGCTCCACTAACTTATGAAAAGGAGGAGGAACAGGACCAAGGGGTGAGCTGTAATAAAGTGGAGTGGTGGTGGGACTGCTTGGAGATGCTCCGGGAAAACACCTTGGTTACACTTGCCAATATCTCGGGGCAGTTGGACCTATCCCCCTACCCCGAGAGCATCTGCCTACCTGTCCTGGATGGACTCCTACACTGGGCAGTTTGCCCTTCAGCTGAAGCCCAGGACCCTTTCTCCACCCTGGGCCCCAATGCCGTCCTCTCCCCTCAGAGACTGGTTTTGGAAACCCTCAGCAAACTCAGCATCCAGGACAACAATGTGGACCTAATCTTGGCCACACCCCCCTTCAGCCGCCTGGAGAAGTTGTATAGCACCATGGTGCGCTTCCTCAGTGACCGAAAGAACCCAGTGTGCCGGGAGATGGCCGTGGTACTGCTGGCCAACCTGGCACAGGGGGACAGCCTGGCTGCCCGTGCCATTGCAGTGCAGAAAGGCAGTATTGGCAACCTCCTGGGCTTCCTTGAGGATAGCCTTGCTGCCACGCAGTTCCAGCAGAGCCAAGCCAGCCTCCTCCACATGCAGAACCCACCCTTTGAGCCAACTAGTGTGGACATGATGCGGCGGGCTGCCCGTGCGCTGCTTGCCTTGGCCAAGGTGGATGAGAACCACTCAGAGTTCACTCTCTATGAGTCACGGCTGTTGGACATCTCAGTGTCACCATTGATGAACTCTTTGGTTTCACAAGTCATTTGTGATGTACTGTTTTTGATTGGCCAGTCATGACAGCCGTGGGACACCTCCCCTCCCTGTGTGTGTGTGCGTGTGTGGAGAACTTAGAAACTGACTGTTGCCCTTTATTTATGCAAAACCACCTCAGAATCCAGTTTACCCTGTGCTGTCCAGCTTCTCCCTTGGGAAAGTCTCTCCTGTTTCTCTTTCCTCCTCCTTCCCCTTCACACCTTTCTGTTCCTCACCTTGCTCCCCTCAGGACCCCACTCTATTTGAAAAGATAAAGCTCTGCCTACATAGAAGACTTTTTTATTTTAACCAAAGTTACTGTTGTTTACAGTGAGTTTGGGGAAAAAAATAAAAATAAAAATGGCTTTCCCGGTCCTTGCATCAACGGGATGCCACATTTCATAACTGTTTTTAATGGTTTAAAAAAAAAAAAAAAAAACAGGAAAAAATATGGAAAAAAAAAAACTCTGAAGGACAAAAAGGTGACTGCTGAACTGTGTGTGGTTTATCGTTGTACATTCACAATCTCGCAGGAGCCGAGAAGTTCGCAGTTGTGAGCAGACCCTGTTCACTGGAGAGGCCTGTGCAGTAGAGTGTAGACCCTTTCATGTACTGTACTGTACACCTGATACTGTAAACATACTGTAATAATGTCTCACCTGGAAACGAGAGAAGATGCTGGGTCAGCAGCAAGCTGTAGTTTTTAAAAATGTTTTTAGTTAAATGTTGAGGAGAAAAAAAAAAAGGCTTTTCCCCCAAAGTATCATGTGTGAACCTACAACACCCTGACCTCTTTCTCTCCTCCTTGATTGTATGAATAACCCTGAGATCACCTCTTAGAACTGGTTTTAACCTTTAGCTGCAGCGGCTGTGCTGCCACGTGTGTATATATATGACGTTGTACATTGCACATACCCTTGGATCCCCACAGTTTGGTACCCCTCTCAACTGCCCCTTTATAGTATGACGAGTTAACAAGTTGGTGACCTGCACAAAGCGAGACACAGCTATTTAATCTCTTGCCACACATCGCCCCTCTTGGTGCGATGCTGTACAGGTCTCTGTAAAAAGTCTTTGCTGTCTCAGCAGCCAATCAACTTATAGTTTATTTTTTTCTGGGTTTTTGTTCTGTTTTGTTTTCTTTCTAATCGAGGTGTGAAAAAGTTCTAGGTTCAGTTGAAGTTCCTGATGAAGAAACACAATTGAGATTTTTTCAGTGATAAAATCTGCATATTTGTATTTCAACAATGTAGCTAAAACTTGATGTAAATTCCTCCTTTTTTTTCCTTTTTTGGCTTAATGAATATCATTTATTCAGTATGAAATCTTTATACTATATGTTCCACGTGTTAAGAATAAATGTACATTAAATCTTGGTAAGACTTTTGTGAGGCTTTTTATTGTTTTCAAGCCATTTAAAAGCTTGATCTTTTGTGGGGAAGTGGGTAGTACTAGTCCTGTTCTTGCAAACCTCTCCCTAAATAGTGGCCACTTTGACCCTGTCATTTCTTTTCCACATTCCACTGTAATCACCACAGTTGTAAGTTTAAGTCTGAGATCATTTAGCCTGTAAGAGGAAGTTCTGGGCATGGAAAGCATAACAAAAGAATTAGTGATAGCCTAGAAAAAAATCTTTTGGAAATAATTGGCAAAGGAAGATCTGCTTTCTTGGCATTTGTTAATAAGACAACCATTTACCTAGAGGCAGCCTTCATCTCAATCCCTTGTATCTTCAGATGAGCTCCTCCTGGCTCTAGACTACTCATCTGCTCCAACATTTCTGTTGTGCCCTGTCTTCCCCCTGGAAGCCTGCTTCTCTCATAGTTTTCTTGGTAAATGTTAAGTCCAACTTTCCATTGTTTAACCAAAAAAATCTTTGACACTTCTCATTTCTACATATTAGCACTCTCTAGAAAATAATCCTCAGTCCTGCCACTACCACTGTAGTTTGAGACACTGTCACATCTTTCCTCAATTTTTAAAATATTCTCCACACTGGCTGGCCTTCGAGCTTCTGCTTTGCCGAGTTGAACTTATTCTTGATAGCAACCAGAACAATTCCTTTAAAGTCAGAGCAAACTCCTTCAATGCTTGCTTACAAGTGCAAATCCTTATAATGGCATATAAGGCCCTCTGTTACCTTTCCAGCACCATGTCTTGTCCCCACTTTTCCACTGTATAGGGCTGTTGCTACTTTAGAGTCTTTGTACTTTCTGTTCCCTCTGCATGGAATACTCTTTCACCAGATAACTGCATGGCTCAAGTCCTCACCTTCCTCCGGGCTTTGTTCAAATGTTATGAGGGGTTGGAGGTATAGCTCAGTCATAGAGCGTGTGCTTAGCATGTGCAAGGCCAAGTTCAAACCCTAGTACACACACACATACACACACACACACACACACACACACACAGTGAGGCTTTCCCGGGCCACCTTATTTAAAATAGCAATCTCAAAAGTAAATAGCAATCTATGCTCCCTTACCTTATTTCTCTTCTCTGCCTTACTTTTCTTACAGTCTTTGTTAGCATCTGGCCTGCCATATCTTGTACTTACCTGTCATCGTCCCCTGCAACATAAAAGCTCTGAAAGCAGGAGGGTTTATTTTGTTCATTGTGACATCCCTGTGCACAGTGTGGCACATAGTACCTGCATATTAACTAGTTGAGTGGAATCATGTTGGCTAGATGCAGTTGCTTTTAGGAGGTTAATGTCAAAATATGCTACTTCTCAGTTCATCCTCCTAGGGAAATGAGGGAGAAAATTCAAGTTCTGGTTTCTAGAGAAACAGAAGTACTGATAAAATGTGATTGCACACTTAGAAGTGAAACTTGAGATAGTTTTCTGAAGTACATCACCAATAATTCTATGAGACCGCTGTGTCTGTGGGGTCAGTATTCTGTTTCCACTTTTACAGTTAAGAAAAAGGGTTAAGGAAAAGGAAAGTCTTGTCTAAGTTTATACACCAAATGACACCTACCTGACCAAGACACATACTCTTCCCAATACTATATTTCCTGTCTAAATGCCAGAACAACCAGGAGTAACCGAATCTGGCTATGGAACACAGCAAGCAGGATCTGTTTTTATTGTATTTGGCATGAGGTAAAATTGTCCTAAGAATTTAAATCAAATGCTCATCAAACTAATGTGACCATATTTGGGCCAGGGACAGGAATGAATAATTAGTATTTCTCTATTGAGAGAGAAAAACCTTTGTCAACCAAAATGCCTTACTAGGACTCTTCTGGAAAAAGTAAATTGGGAAGCTTTTCATCTACATTTTGGGAAGCACTATTGCTAATGGCTATTTTTGCTGTGGGCCTCTTGAGCTCCATTTTCCAATCATGAAAGTGCATTTCTGGGCTGTGTGTGGAGCATTACCTAGGAGTTTGGTTTCCTGGGTTCCTTTCATCTGTTCTCCTGAAATGCAGGAGGAGCCTAGCCTGGTCTCCAGTTTCTGACTGGAGTTAACTGCAGGCCAAGAGAACTGCTAACCACTGAGCTGTGAGTAATTTGCTTTTGAGAAGTAAATAGAACCTTGCCAATAGAGAACCCAGGGGTGTGGCCAGTAGTTCTTTCCCAGGCTCCTCCTTCCCCACCCCCCAAATGACCTTAACCTTCTTTCATAGCTGGACAGCAGCCAAGTCCAGCCTAAACAATACTCTGAACCCCATTGGCTCTTTTGCCTTGCAGACACTGCCACCCCCAAGTGGCTAAGGCCTTCCCACCAGGCCTCTCAACAGAGTCAGGGATTTCTAACCACTGAAAGGCAAATGCTGAAGGAAGGGTGAAAAATGTCCATAAGTGTTGAAGCATCAGTGTTTGGCTCTTACAACTGGAGGCAGGGAAAGATCATTGACCTGGAATGAATGAGCATCTTCAAATGATCTGGCAGAATTTCCACGACATAACTGGTATATCCCCAGATGTCAGGACAGATGAAAATGTCACTCAGCATCCTTGGATACTGCCAGTGGATGCCTTTTCATCTATACTGAAGAGTATCATAAAGTTCTGGTAAGACAGAGCTGCCTGGTATCATGGGCATTAGCCTAACTTGGTAACAGTTGATTGTGAGGAATAGAGACCACTGTAGTTACTTTTGCCCCACAGTGGTGTGACTTTGGAGCCAACATCCCAGATCAGGTTCAACTACTCTAATCCCATAGGACATGGACTGTGGAGAATTTAGTACCCAGAGGCTAAACTACTGAGAACACATATATACCCTGGGTTGTCTTGCCCAACCTGGGGCCAAGGTCATCTCCAGATGAGGAGATAGGAGCAAGGCAAGACAGCTACAGAAAGGAATGAGTTGTCAGATTGTTCCAGGGGGTAGAGTGGTGAGTGCTCCGTGTGAACTACGTAGCTTTTCTACACCTTCAGTGGGAAAATCATTCACTCTCTTTGTTCATGGAATTATAGTAGCCCATCTGTATTGAGCACTTTACACCAAACACCATAAATCCTAGTGAGGGCAAGGACCACATCTGGTTTGGGGGTTTGTTTTAGTTTTTTCTTTCCAGTTCTGGGGGTGCTGAACCCAGGGCCTTGCATGTACTAACTGAGTGCTCTACCACTGAGCTGCACTGCCAGTCCCTTCTTTATTTTTGAGACAGGGTCTTGCTAAATTGCACAGGCTGCTTCTGCCCTTGAACTCGTAATCCTCCTGCCTCAGCTTCCTAAATCGCCTGGGATTACAGGTGTGCGCCATGGTGCCCAGCATTGTATCTGTCTTTCTCAGTGGTGCATCCTCCCCCCACTGTCACCTGGTAGGCATTCCTGTACAATTGAATAAATAGAGCAGGTAAGATAGGAATTTGGTGGAGGAAAGAGTAGGTAGGAGCTATTAAGACTTGGAGTGCCTTATAGAGGATTCTTATCACAACCCATAAAGACTCTTAACTATATACAAAAACAAGAAAGAAAGAGGAGGAGTAAACTTGGGAACAATTAAAATAGCACAGAGTAATAGAACCATAGAACCAGCCTGGGAGACTGAGACCTGAATTCAAGTCCCCTCTCCACCACTAACTGTGTCATTTCCCTTTCTGAGCCTTATTCCCCTCATCCATAAAATATAAGTATCAAGTTAACTTGATTTATTCACCAGCTCTTTATCAAAGACAATTTGCAAGGCACTAGGTTTGTTGTTTTTGCAATGCTAGGGATGAACCCATGGCTGGTTAGTTGGTAGGTGCCATCGTGTCCCACTCATGGCAACCCTCATAGGGTTTTTAATCGCTGATTGTTTCTGGATTGCTTCGGGAGTGGATTGCCACATCCTTCTCCCATTTTTGCAGTGTTGGGAATTGAACCTTGGTCCTCAGAGAGTGTGGAGCAGCATTCTACCAACTGAGCTAAACCCCACCTGAACCCACAGCAAGTGCTCTATTATTGAGCCCAAGGCACCATTCTAAGTGCTGGGAATACATTGGTGTGAGAGGCCCCTGCTCTTCTATCATATTCAGAAGCTTACATTCCAGGAGAAACAGACAATGAAACAAGTAAAGCTAATGGGTAAGCAGTGATGTTAAGTGGTATGACGAAAATAGAATAGAGGCCGGGCATGGTGGCACACGCCTGTAATCCCAGTGGCTTGGGAGGTGGAGGCAGGAGGATCACAAGTTCGAGACCAGAAGCAGTCTGCATAATTTAGTGAGACCCTGTCTCAAAAAGTAAAAAAAAAAAAAAAAAAAAAAATAGGGCTGAGGGCGCAGCTCAGTGGTCCAGCACTTGCAAAGCATGGAGGCGCGAGGCCCTGGGTTCAACCCCCAGTACCACAGGAAAAAAAAAAAAGAAAGAAAATAGAATAGAGGAATAGTATAGTCCAGGGTGATGGTTGTGGCTAGGTTGTCAGGGAAAACTTCTCTGAGGAGGTGACATCTCCACTGAGACCAGAGTAGACTGAGCTGGCCAAAGGGTGGTCTAGTGGTAGTGTTTCAAGGAGGGGAAATAACAAGAGCCAGGCAAGACCAAGGAACAGAAATTATGTAACCCTCAATTCTAGGATTCTAGAAATAGTGATGGATAGTGTTGTTTAGGTTAGGAATTTGCATTATGAAACTGTTTCTTGGTGGTGAAAGATATTTGCTTCTTAATGAAAATGGCTGGGGGATATAGTCTTTCTGGAGCGGGGGGTATGGCTGTCTTACTTGCTTTCTACATTTCTGGTAGCTCCACTGCCTCCCTGTGTTGATGCAGGCTCCATTTTAGCTGCAGACTAAAAGCAGACTGAAGAGAGCTGCCTCCTTCACCTTTTACTCGGCCTTGGTGCCCCAGAATCGCCTCCCATCCTACCTCACCATCTTTCAGACTGAAAAGCCAGGGAGCCAGGGCTTTTAAAGCACAAGATTCAGCTTCCTTGTTTTCCTGTCCAGCAGGAGCCAGAAAATGAAACAGGAAACCGAGCAGAAGATGAGGGGAGTGGATAGCAGGGAAGGAAAAGAAGGAGAAATTGCAGGAAAGTGAACTGAAGATCTGGACAAAGTTCTACCCCTAAAGGGTGATAGTTGAGCTTTTTAGAAAACATTTTCACTTATCAAAAGATGCCTTTTTACAAACGGATTTTTGAGGGAATTTGGTGTAGACAAACAGAACTCTAAGAATGTGTGGCTTGTTTCCCCTATGAATTCACAGAGCAAGGAGAGTTCATTTTTCAGTTTTGTCTTTGCAGAGTGCTGCTTAGAGCCTCATGGGCTTCTAGACATTCGAGATTCAAGTCACAACCTCAGGCACCAGTCACAAGGATGTCCAGAGGCTTTGCCATTTCACTCACAGGCTTCTGCAGCTGAGTAGCTGAGAACAAATGTGTACCACTTGAAAACCTGGAGGAATGGCCTTCTAAACTCCATTTTTTCATTTCTACACCACACAACCACTAAAATGTATCTTCTATTTTATCCACCTCACACACAACAAAATATCTGCGAGCAGTTTAGGTGTCAGGGGCTGAAAGAGTTATAACGAATCAAAATATACAGGTCCTGGCTCCCACAGAACTGACGTGGATTACTTTTCTTTGCCTGGAGAGATAGTAACCATCTCTTTGTTCCCACCCACATTAGTGGCTGTTGCAGAAGATAAACCCCTCCCTCAGCCAGGGCTGTGGCCGGGGCCTAACGCAGACCCTAGCTTTGTTTGGATGGCAGATAACTGAAACCACAGAAGGCTTCGGAATCCTGAGAAACAAGAAATCCACCAACGGAGAAGGATTTATTATCTGTTTCCTTCAAGGAGGGTGCAAAGTTGTTTTAACAGTTTCCGTTACAGGGGTACCAACTGGCCGCTCCTCCCTAACAGACTTTGAGTTAGCTTCCTTTTCTTCTTTTTTTTGGCCCTACTTACTACGGAACTGCTTGAGTGAGGGAGGAGAAAGGAGTCCTCGGCAGTATTCTCTGAGGTTTCTTTTACCATCCTCATTAGCCACTTGAGGTGGGGCTGAGGACTGAGCAGAACAAAGGTCCCTGGCCTGTCTAGCCAGAAGAGGGGAAAGTCAGGGGATCCCCCACTTTCTTCGCACCCAGGACGCAGGGTGCTGCTGCTTGCTACAGAAACCCCAAGGCTTTCTGTCACTATTCAGTGAATGTCAGCGTGGCAGGCCCTGTGCTGAGTTGTTGTTGCCTGACAGCGGGAAAATTGCAGCTCTGACTTCTGTGAAGGGGCAGCGGGGTAGCAGGGAAGCTGGCCGTGGTGATGCACGCCTGTAATCCCAGCATCTGGGAGGCTGAGGCAAGAGGATCGCCGCGAGTTCAAGACCAGCCTGGTCTCCAAAGCAAGTTCCAGGCCAGCCCGGGCTACGCAGCGAGACCCTGTCTTAAAAAAAAAAAAAAAAAAAAAAAAAAAAAAAAAAAGAGGCAGTGAGTGAGTACATTTCTCAACCACTAGAGCCCCGGCCCGGGGCTGGGATTTAGCTCAGTGGGTAGAGCGCTGCGCTGCAATCTCTGATGTCCCGAGTTCAACTCCCAGCACCACATAAATGGGAGAAGGGCCTGGCAATCCACTCCCAAGGCAATCCCAAAGCACTCAGCCATTGAAAACCCTATGAGGATCGCTATGAGTCGGATACCGACTCGATGGCACACAACAACAGAGCCTCGGCCCACATCCGGAACTCAGCGAATGCTTGCGGGATGGAACTGGGGCAACAGCACTGACTCTGAGGCAGCAGCCCTGGCGCATTAATTGAAGGGGGCGGGGAAGCGGGTGGGAAGAGGGCGAAGTGCGAGAAAGAACTCTTCAGGTGTCACCAAGGAGGGGAGGTGCTACGCGTGGTGGGTCCCGCTAGCCCGGACTCAACATGGCCGCTGCGAAGGGAGGCGGGGCAGCTCCGGGTCCAGGCAGGAGCGGGGCGGGGCCGCCACTGGCGGAGCCAGCGCGCAGGCGTAGGACGCTCGGGGCCCCGGATGGAGAGGTAGCCGTTCGGACCCCGCGGGGGTGGTCGGGATTGGTCGGCGCGAAGTACCCCGCTCCAGTTCCTGAGCCCTGGAGTTCTGGTGGGAGGGAAGCTGTCAAACGGAGGCCAAAAGAAATGAGGCGGAGGCTGCGGAGGGACGCGGAACCCCGCCCCTCCGCCAGAACGGCACCGGGCGCCGCCTCTTCCTTTTCGGCCCTGCGCACTCGTCTGCTTCCGGCCCTGTTACAGATCCCGGCTTTGCAGGCTCCCTCGGGAGAATCCTCAGTGCCGTGGCTCCTTTGGGGTGAGGGTCGATTCCCTGTCCTCAGTAGAGACTGTGCCTCAAAGAAGCAGGCTAGAACGGGCTCCGGGCACAGCGGGACTGGCAGATGGCGACCCTTGGTTCGGGTTGGCCGACGAGGCCTTTGGCCCCGAGTACCCTGGGTCAGGGCGACGTCACTCTATCGAAGATGTTAGTATTATCCAGAGGGTCTAGGGCTTCATTTCAGTAGCCTTTCCCAGATTCTCAGCTAGGACCCACCTACCGTAAGCATAGCAGCAAAGGCATGCTTTGTTATTGGAGGAAGGGCTAGGGTAGGCGTTGGAGACCTGGGTTATAATCCTGGCTGGGGGTGAGGTTTCAGAATCAAAAAACATGAGGCTCTCTGCATAGTGTTTGGGTTTGCCACTTGGTCCCAGTGAGCCTCAGTTTTCATATCCATAAAATGGCGATAATAATTATACTGGCCTCACGGTGTCTAATGAGATCTCACAGGAAACTAAGTGAAACTTGTTGTTGTTGTTAGGTGCCGTCGAGTCAGTATCCGACTCATAGGGACCCTCTGTACAACAGGGGAAACACTATTGTCAGTGCTTCTTTGCTGTTCACAGGGTTTTCAATGGCAGATCGGGAGGGGTTTGCCAGGTCCTTCTCCCAAGCCTACAGCTTCTGGTGTTCCCAGGCGTTCTCCCATCCAGGTACTAACCAGGTCAGACCCTGCTTAGCTTCCGAGATCTTAGGGGATAGGATGCCACAGGGCTACAGCTGCAGGCTAAGTGAAACTAGTTGACCCATAAGCGTCCTGCCAGTTAAAGAGAGTGATTTGGCAAGGGAGAATTGCCTAGCTTGCTTTTGCATTTTCTTGATTTACCTGTAAACTAAGTGTGGGCTACAAATGTCCTATGGTCGTTGAGGCCAGAGCTTGACTCTGGAAAAATGAAAGGAAGAATGCAAGAGAATAGTCAAGATGCAGATGCAGAGGTGGGTTAAGTGCTTTTCTATCCCCAACATCTTTTGCTGGTGGGTAGGAAGCCAAGGAAGGGAAAAAGTGAATTGACTGTAAGAGCAGAGCCTGTTTCTGTGATTTTTCTTGATTTAGCGAGTCAGATGTTGGAAATGTTGGGTAGATTGACCAAGTGCCGCTGCTCTCTGGTTTTCAAAAGCTTGTTTTTAAACTGAATTTTCTCGAGCAAACCGGTGTGGAGTTGTGGGTCCCTTCCTTTTTACTGGCCTCCAGGTGATGGAGTAAGAAGCAGGCGCCCCCTTGTGTCAAGGAAAGAGACTTGCTGTTAGATAACCTTGCTCCCCTTCTGTTGTAGAAATTCTATTTTCCTGTGGCTTCTGTGACTTTGTCGTTTTGCTCTTAAGCTATTGGAGGAATACTTGGAGCAGCAATTTTATATATGGAGTCATTGAACTGATGACGCGGCATCCTATTCCTACCACTTTTGCTCATTCAGAACGTAGGCCTGTTTATATGCCAGGCCCTGGGGATACAGTTCTGATACAAAGCCCCTGTCCTCACAAGCACCCTAAATAAGCAATAGCAATAAATATGACAAAACAGAGGGCAATGAGAGTTTAGTACATGGTATAGTGAGAATCAGAGAAAAGTTCCAAGTGGTATTAGCCACCTAACAGAAGAATTTTCCAGCCCTTGTTAAATGTCTCAGCTTAAATACATTTTTTTTTTTTTACTTTGAGGCATAGTCCTCCATCTCTAATCAATGAGCTGCTTCTGATGCTCTTGCCCTCCTTTCTGATTTCCTAAGTTAATGTTCGAAAGTTCTGTAGAATCCATTACTACTTTTAATGTAAGGAAAAAATTTTAAAAGCCTTTAAGTGCATTTCTTGCCTCAGAATAGGTTTGAGCTGTTTATACATCACTGCTGCTCCAACAAAGAGTTGAGAAATAACAGTTTTCCCCATCTCTAGTAGTAGACTCTGTCTTCACTCTTAAGTTTGTTTTAGCAGTGGGAGCTGGCTGAAGTCCTGCTGAGTGGTGGTTTTCTTTTCCTTCTCCACTTAATTTAACAAACCAGCTGAACACACATCAGAGAGCTAAGCTGGCATGTGTAGTCATTATGGGCTTCCAGTAATGGTTCTGTGCCCCACTTTTGGGACTCTGGTTTGGGAGCTAGTTTATTATTCTGGGCAAGAGGGAAAGGGCACACACCAAATAATAGCAACCACAACATAGATTTGTGTAGTACTTCACACGTTAGTCCATTTCACCATCATGACAAATTTGTGAGATAGGCAAAAGAAAAAAAAAAACAGTCTGATCCCAATTTATACATAAAGAACTGAGACTCAAAGGAACTAAATGAGAACATGAAAGTGACAGGCAGGACTTTAACCCAGGTCTTTAGCTCCTACATAGGAGCACTTAACAGGCTGTTAAAGGTTTTCTCTGAGTTTAGATTTCTAGCTTCACACTTATCTGTATGGAACTTGTCTAACCAGAATCCAGTGCTTCAGAGTGACACGCAGTGGTCCCATCTGTCTTCAAAATGCTATTCCCTCTGGGAAGTTAGGTGGTTATGTTTGCTATAGTAATGAAGGGGGAGGGTCCTATGAAGAATGTTTTCAAGAATTTGCTTTTGGCCCATGTATGATGTTTTTCTCCTTGGGTTTGGAGTTTTAGAAGCCTCAGGAAGCTCGGCCCTGATAATGACACACCTGAATTCTTTGTGGTGAGAGGATGTGGCCCCTGGACCCATCTCAGAAAGAGGTGCTGAGGTTTGCGGTCAGCTGCCGTGTGGTGACTCTGATGCTGCAGGTCAGTCTCTGATACTCTTTCTTCTGCTTTCGAACTTGGGATCCTCCTGCCTCCGCCTCCCGAGTCGCTGGGATTACAGGCATGCACCACCTCGCCCAGCTGATACTCTTTCCTGAATGTGCTGTTATGTGACTGGGCTAAACATAATGAGTAGTCCCCATCTCTTTTCTATCTTCCAGGTGTGCCCCCTCCATGTGGTCCAAACCACAGAGACATAGACTTTATAGGTGAAAAGTGAGCAGGAATCTTAGAAATAGTATTAATCTCCTGTTTTATACATGAAGCATCAGAGGCTTAGAAAGGTAAAGTGATGTCCCCAAAGCTACACAGCAAGATACAGAAGGACCAGAGTTAGACCCCACGTTTCCTATTTCCTAAGCTAGTAGTCTTTCCAACAGACAGAGATGTTTTTAGGGTATGGCAGCTCAAAGTGTGCCTGAGGTACCCTTACCAGGAGACTAAGCACTGTGTTAGTTGCGTGGGAGAGGCAGCACTATGCAAATCCTGAGACTATCTGTGTATATTCATTCATCACTGATATTTCCTCCTCCCATGTGTCTCCCCTTTCTGCCTCACCCACTCACAACTCTCAGTGCATTTGTCCTTTTGCAACTTCCTTTTCTTCAGACTGTCCTTGATATGTATTTTAATGAAATTATATGTATAGGTATGAATTTGGTGAGACCCTGTCTCAAGATAAAAAATAAATAAGGGTTAGAGGTGCAGCTCAGTGGTTGAGAGCTTGCAAAGTATGCAGGAGGCCCTGGGTTTAACGCCTCATAACCACAATCAGTCAGTCAGTCTATCTATCTATCTCCCTGGGTAATTCCTGTCCACAACCTACTTTAAGAACCAGGATTATAGGTAACTTACTTTACATGTTTCCCTCTTCCCACAAGTCTGTAACACCTTTTCTCCAATACTTTCAAATGATAACTGGCTTTCTGAATGAAAACTCAGAAAAATCAAAGGCATTAGAAGACACCTTTCACATGCTCCTACCATATCCATCAGCCTACCTACATCTGTACCTGTGTGCCTTCACTACTGAAAATGGGATGAATTGTCTGTACCCTTCTCTGAGGCTAGCTCCCCCACCTGTCTTCCAGATTGCATCTATTGCCTGTACAGCCATTCTCTTCTCTTTCTTGCATACTCAGGGATTTCCTTTCCCCTGGGTTCCCAGTGCCATGCAAATATTTATCTCCTCCCTTAAAAAAGTTTTTCTCTTTACCCCCAGTTGCTATATACCTACCACCCCATCTCTCTGTTCCCCTCTACAGCAAAACTTGCAATCATTGCCTATATGCACTATCTCCAAATTCTCTTTGCCTATTCTATATTGAATCTAGTCTAAGAGGACTTCCCTCTTCTCCATTTCATTGAAATAGCTCTAGTCAGAGTCGTCAGTGACCTTGTTGGTGAATCTGGTGGTCAGTTTTCAGTCCTCATCTTACTTGACAGAGTTGCTTGCTCACACTAGTCACTTGGTTCTAAGACATTGTTCTCTCCTGAGTTCCCTCCCCCAACCTCACTGACTGTTCCTTCTTTATCTTCATGCTAGACCCTCACCCCTTTCTGTGTCCAGCACCCTATACTTAGATCTCTTCTCTACTTAACTTCCATTTCCAGTGTCTCCATCCCCGATCTCTTTTCTCACCTGCAAACTCATATATCTCACACCTGGTTGACTTTTGCACTATGGTGTCCAGCTCAGAGTTTAGTCTAACACCAAGCTCCTGATCCCCCACCCCCAACAAGTCTGTCCTGTTTCCTTTTATTAAGTGGTAATTCTTTTCTTCCAGTTACTCAACCAAAATCCTGGGTTCTCCTTCATCCCACAGGCCATCTTCAATGCTGTCATCCCAGATCATCATGCAGAAGCCTTTTCTCCTCCCCGCCTGGCCCCCTCGGGTTCTGTGGACCAGTTTGTGGAAGGCCTTCTAGGTGGCCTTTCTCGATGGGATGCCGAACACTTCCTGTTCATCACTGAGCACGGCTACCTCTATGAACACAACTTTGCCTTCTTCCCGGGCTTCCCCTTGGCCCTGCTGGTGGGGACTGAACTGCTAAGACCCTTGCAGGGCCTACTGAGCCAGCGGAGTTGCCTGTTGATTTCAGTGGCATTGCTCAATTCCTTATTCTCTGTGCTGGCCGCAGTTGCACTTCATGACCTGGGCTGTCTGGTTTTGCACTGTCCTCGCCAGGCCTTTTATGCAGCGCTGCTCTTCTGCCTCAGCCCTGCCAATGTTTTCCTAGCCTCTGGTTACTCAGAAGCTTTGTTTGCCTTCCTGACATTCAGCGCCATGGGACAGTTGGAGAGAGGCCGAAGCTGGACCAGCGGGCTACTCTTTGCTCTTGCTACAGGGGTACGCTCCAATGGGCTGGTCAGCATCGGCTTCCTCTTACATTCTCAGTGCCGAGGCTTTTTCTCTTCCCCTGTGGTGGTGAACCCCCTGAGACAGCTCTTTAAGCTGATGACCTCTCTGTGCCTGTCAGTGCTCGCAGTCAGCCTTCCCTTTGGCCTCTTTCAGTATTATGCCTATACTCAGTTCTGTCTCCCAGGCTCAGCCCCCTCCATTCCTGAGCCCTTGGTACAGTTAGCTGTGGACAGGGGCTACCGGATCGCAGAGGGGGATGAGCCGCCATGGTGCTCCTGGGACCTTCCTCTTATATACACCTATATCCAGGACATCTACTGGAATGTTGGCTTTCTGAGATACTATCAGCTCAAGCAGGTGCCCAATTTTCTACTGGCTGCCCCCGTGACTATACTGGTTGCCTGGGCAACCTGGACATATGTGACTACCCACCCTTGGCTCTGCATTACACTTGGGCTACAAAGGAGCAAGGATAGTAAGACCTTGGAGAAGCCCCATCCTGGCTTCCTCAGTCCTCAGGTGTTTGTGTACCTGGTCCATGCTGCAGTGCTGCTGCTGTTTGGAGGTCTGTGCATGCATGTTCAGGTGAGGTGGATTCCCACCTGGGATAAGGGTGTGAATAGAGGCAAAACCCCAAGGACTGGGAAGACAACGAAATTCTCCCATTTGAGTGACCCATACCTAGTTTATTCATTCAACAACTTTTGGGCATTTTCTCTGTGACAGACCCTTGATCAGACCTCTAAGGATGAAACAAAAGATAAAAGATAAAATTACTGTCTTAGTTGGGGTGTAAACAGGGAGACAGATATTCAACAGATAAAACTATAATACGATGGGATGGAAGTGAGCTTGCTGTTTTGAGATTTAAAAAACAAAACATTTTAGCCAAGTGTGGTGACACATATCTGTAATCTCAGCACCCAGGAGGCTGAGGCAGTAGGATCAAAAAATGGAGGCCAGCCTGGGCTACACCTGACTTGAAAAAAAAAAAAAGCAAACAAAAAACCTCATAATGTGGTTGAGCAGAAAGTGTAGCTCAGTAGTAGAGCATTTGCCTAATATGTGAGAGGCTTTGCGTTCAAGCCCAGCACCATAAAAACAAAGGATATTGTGGAAGTGAAGAAGTAGCTACCTCACTGAAGGAGTTGAGGAAGGCATTATATATAAGCTGGGCCTTGAAGAGTAAGAAGGAATTTTCCCCGAAAGAAACAAAGAGGAGAAGCTGGGCACGGTTGTGCATGCCTGCAATCCTAGTGTTCTGGAGGCAGAGGCAAAGGCAGGAGGATCATAATTCTAGGCCAGCCTGGGCTACAGGGTGAGTTCCAGGCTAGCATGAACTACATAGCCAGACTCTGTCTCAGACGAAAGGAGAAGGAATATTCTAGGCAGATGGGAGGGCATATGCAAAGACAGGATTATGAAAGGACCTGATTCGAATGAAATTTAGTTACAAACACCAAGGATATCTTGGGGACCTTTCCTTAATATACAGGCCTACCCACACTGGCTTCTGGAGCTACTCTGAGCTCAGTCACATGCTATTTTCAAAGGAGATACCTTCTTCAGTGTTAAGGGTAGTGGTGGCAGTACAAGATTAGGAAGGGTTTGATCTCTGCCCTTGGCTGTGGCCCTAGTTTCAGGATTCCCCGAGGAATCCATGCTCACCTCTCTGCCTCTTGGAGGCAGGCATTGGCAGTTTGTGAAGGTCTCTGAGCTGTGTCAGTAAGAGAGGGGAGTTAGGAAGTAGCATTTTGTGTTTGTGACCAGGTTAGCTGATAGAGTGAGTGCCAGGCAAGCTCAGAGTTGCAAGGGTTGGTGAGGGAGGCCATTTGGACACTTGGCTCTGAACACCTCTGAGGAGGAAGGTTGAACCATAGGATCCACTGCCCCTTTCCCTCTGCTGTGCCATCCCTGTGCTATAAAGGAGGCTGCTCAGGTTCCCAAGCCCTAAGTCATAGGCCAGAGTTGAGTCCTGACCCTGGGCTAAAATTAGACCACATAGAGTTTATCGCATTAATTGGCTCATTCTTGTGGTAATTAGGCTATGTTTGTTTGTAACATGGAGGTTGCCTGGGTGGTGTCATGCATCTTTATAAGGCATACCCTCAGCTCTGCTGAATTGCTTTTCCAGCTCAATGCATTTTTATTCATGGGGCCATAGTTCACACAGCATCAGAGAAACCCCCAGGCTAGTCTGCCTTGCATCATTGTCATCCCAATTAATATTTGGTGTTCTCGCGTCTTGTGATTTCTAGGTTCTCACCAGGTTTTTGGGTTCCTCCACTCCTGTTATGTACTGGTTTCCAGCTCACTTGCTTCACAATCAAGAGCCATTATTGAGCTCCCTAGAGACAATGCCTTGGAAGACTCTTGTGAAGGATTCCCCACCAAGACAGAAGGTCTCCAGAAATCCTATCAAGGAGCTCCTGTACAATTGGAAAACCTGTTCTCCAGTTACACGATATATTCTAGGCTACTTCCTAACTTATTGGCTCCTAGGACTACTTCTACATTGCAACTTCCTGCCTTGGACGTGATCTGGAATCTCAAGGGACAAACTGGAAGCTGACTTAACCCAGGGTCTAAGAGTTAAAAGACACGCTGGGCCTGCCTGCACCACCTTGGGATCATTGCTATAACCATTAGAATCAATTGGTGTATCTGTCTGTCTGTCTGTCTCTCTTTCTGGAGGCAGATTAGGAATGGGAGAAGTTTGAACCACTAGACAGCCCCTTCTGGTCCTGGTTGGGGCAAGTTTTAGAATAGTAACTATTTTTGCTGTAAAAGATTGGATTCCAAGTCTAAAGTACACCTGGATCTGTCTAGTCTACCAACATAACAGATGGTCTTAAATCTACCACTGACCCATATGTAAATTTAATGTAAATTAGCATAATGTACCATTCCTTAAAGGCTCTGACAGGCTTGTGATAGTCCACCCAGGATGGTGCAGGCCTGGACAGTGGGTGGCAATAGGAAAGTGGGACCATCTCTGAGGGGGACATTTTTTTGGAGGTTTTTTTTTTTTTTCCCCGTGATTTGTGTATTTGTTTATATGAAATATTTTACAAAGATATGCAAATCAAACAAGTTACTTGCAGTGAATTATTTTTTACAAATAATAGAGGGGAGTAGAGCTTAATGGTAGAGCACATGAGGCCCTAGGTTTGATCCCTAGCACAAAACAGAACAAAAGGATAATAAAAGAAACATGGAAAAAAGTATATAAAAGAATGGCAGGAGACCTGGATTCTAGTCTTCTCAGTAAAACCCTACTTACCAGCTGTGTGGGCTTGGAGTCGCTTGAGCCTTAGTCTTCTGAAACAAGGAGAAATGTTGTTCCTTGAGAGGTGGTTGTAGATCTTTTTTAGCGCTAAGGTCTTGAGGGCTGCCTTATAAACAACAGGATCATCCCCGTCTGAACACTTATGTGGAGGCTCAAGTGTGATTGTAGAGAAAAGTATCTCCATTTCTCCTCCTTTCAGCAATAGAAGAAACTCCTCTACCCCCAGGTACAATTCTAAGGAGTAAAGCCATGACACCTGGTGAATAAGGCACCTCGTACAGCACAAGGTTACCTGTGATGGGTTTCGTGCCATTCTCAAGTGCTTTTGTTTGCTGGATGGGTAGACATAAGTCAGAGGAGCCAAGACAGCAGCATGGATGGTAAACTTGTTGGTAAGTCTGAGGTTAGCTGAAGTGGCATCTACCCTGCTTCCTGCCTCCTGTTTAGTTGTGAGCCTATCACTAATGGTAAGAGCAATTTTTCCCACTCCTTGAGCCAGGTAAGAGTTTGGCTCTGTATCATTGTCCCTCTTCTTCTCCACTGAGCCAAACATTCCAATAAGCAGTACTCTTCAAAACAGATGGGTAATCAGCAGCCGCTTCTAGAGAGCCTGAGAATTGGAATTTGGACACACTCCCTCCAACTGTGACAGAAAGCTCCCTTGCCAACTGAAGGGAAGCTCCTGGCTGAGGCCCAGCACCCTCTGTGGGAGCCTCCGGCCAACCTGGCCAATGAGCATTCCCACCCATCTCCGCAGCACGAGAACAGCCGAGTGTTTGGTCCAGAGTCAAATGCTTCTGAAAATGTACACACAGATCAGGGCAGCCCTCTTCCTTCTGCCAAGACACCCAGTGCCCTTCTTGGCAAAAGATGATCGTCCTGCCCTAGTGTCCCTCCAGCTGGCAGAAGCTCCCCTCTTTCTCACCAGCTGCAAATCTAGGGACTTCCACTCCATGTGCGGGAGGAGCTGGAGTCCCATTTCAGCTCTTTGTTGGCAAGCTAGTAGCATTAAGTCCTTTGCTCTCAGCTTCTCTTCCTTGCCTCCTTTTGGGGAATAATCAGGACCGATTGTTCCCCTACTGAAAGCGGTAACTCACACCCCACAGGGTCAGTGTGATTCCACTGCCCTGGCAGCCTCACTGTAACCATGGCACTAGATCTCATCAGCCCCTATGCCCTACACCTGAAGATGCCTGCTGGGTGGATGCACCTGGAGCGACCTGGAGAGGGACAACATGGTTTTCTCTCTGACCTTGGAAGGAGGTCTAGTTGCTGTTCACTAAGGATCTAAGGAATGGGCTGACTTTATGGCCAGCAGCTGTCCGTTTACCATCCTATTAACAGTCTTTAATAGTCTCAGAGAGAGACATGAAGGGCCTAGGACAGGAAGCTTCCTGTTTACCCTGAGGTCTAACAATGCCGCAGCTGGGTTGGGCGTCTAGTTTCAGAGAAAAGTCATTTCCTTCAGAGACCCTGCTAAAACAGAAACCAGAAGCTTCAGGTACCTAGAAGTAGATGCCTTTTTGTTCTTTAATGAAAGTGGGAGGAGAAGGAATGTTTGACATGTCTTTACCAGTCCTCCTGGAAAAAAAGTCATTCCTTTTCTTGAACAGACCCTTTCACCTTCCTTCATCTAAAAATGTAACCTGGTAGAGTGCTTGCCTGACATGCCCAAGGCCCTTAGTCTGATCCCCAGCACCAATAAATAAATAAATATGCAGGCTTGAGAGATTTAAAATCAATTGATCCTTTGAGCAATTATTAATGCCTACTTTAGAGGACTAAAGAAGACTCAACTATGCCTCCTGTCCTCCAGTAACTATTTAATGAGTTGCTAGTAGATACATAGAGGCTTTAATTAAGGTAGGAAGTGTTAAACTCTGGGGAGTATAGGGCACATGAACTTCTTGCTCTCTGCCTCTGTACTTAAGCTTTTTTATGATGAGGATGAATTAGTTTCAATTGTACACTTACAAAAGAGTGAGGTACAGAGCATGTACTCTTTAAATTCACACAAAGTGCAGATTCCTTCCAACCAGGGATATCTGAAGTGGATTAGTGAAGAAATCAGAGTTGAGTTGGACTTTGAAAGACAGATAGGATTTGAAAGTTAGAGAAGGTAGGTAAAGAAGGAATTTATAAGAGAGGAGAAAGAACAGAAAGAGTTCTGTTTGAGTGAAACTAAGGTATTATTGATATCTAGGCTGCAGCCCTACCACCCTGGCATCTGATCCCATCAGATCTCAGAAGCTAAGCAGGGTTGGGCTGGTTAGTACTTAGTTGGGAGACCACCTGGGAATATCAGATGCTGTAGGTTTTGGAGAAGGACCTGGCAACCCACTCCCCCAAAATAATCAGCCATTGAAAACCTTACGAATAGCAGAGAAGCACTGACTTTACTGCCAGGTATGGCACAGTATCAGGTAATGTTTCATTCTGTTGTACATAGGGTCGCTATCAGTCAGACCTGACTCAACAGCACCTAATGACAACAAGTCTTAAAAATCAGCCCCCAGCCCAGCTCTGCTGTGTACTAGCTTTGTAAACTTGAGGCAGATACTGAATCTATCTTTTTTTTTTTAACATGGAGTTGAACCCAGGGCCTCACACGTATTAGGCAAGTGCTCTACCACTAAGGCACATCCCCAACCCCCTTTTTTTTTATTTTTTAATTTTTAGACAGGGTCTTGCTAAGTTGTACAGGTTGCCTCTGGCCTCAAACTTTCAATCCTTCTGCCTTAGCCTACCTAGTCACTGGGATGATAGGCATATGCCACAGCACCTTGCTGAGGCAGATACTGAATCTCTAAGCCTCACTTTTCTGAAAATTGTAGATAATACAGTTGGCCCTCCATATCTATGAGTTCCACATCTGGATTTGAGAGTCCAAAACCAATTTGTTTGTTTTGTATTTTGAGACAGGGTCTCATGATGTAGCCCAGGCTGCCCTGAAACTGGCAATCGTCCTGCCTTAGCCTCCTGAAGTGCAGGGATTACAGGTATGGGCCACAATGCCAGTCAAAAATATTTGACAAAAATAATTGTGCCAAACATGTACTCACATGTTTTCTTATCATTATTCCCTAACAATACAATAACTATTTATATAGCATTTACATCATATTAGGTACTATAAGTAATCTAGAGATTATTTAAAATATATGGGAAAATCACATAGATTATATACAAAAACTATGGCATTGTATATAAAGGACTTGAGGATGGTGGGTTTTGGTCCCCTCAGTTGTCCTGGAACCAGTCCTATGGATAGAGAGGATTGTACTATCCGCTTCACAAGTATGAATAAGAGTATTATTTTAAGAGCCAGGCGTGGTGACACTTGCCTGTAATCCCAGCAATTTGGGAGGCAGAGGCAGGAGGATCACAAGTTCGAGACCAGAGGCAGTCTGTACTTTAGCAAAACTGTCTCAGAAAGTAAAAAAATGGGCTGAGGGTGCAGTTCAGTGGTGCAGCACTTGCAAAGCATGCAAGCATGAGGCCCTGGGTTCAACCCCAGTAACGCGCGCGCACACACACACACACACACACACACACACACACACACACACAGTATTGTTTTGTAGGATGGTTGTGAGAATTAAATGTTACCACATGGAAAGTATTTAGAATAAGCTGGGTGTGGTGATACATACTTGTGATCCTAACTACTCAAGAGGCTGAGGCAGAGGATAGCAAGTTCAAGGGTAGAGGCAGCCTGCATAACTTGTTGAGACCCTGTCTCAAAATAAAAATAAAAAAGGAGCCAGGTTGGAGCTGGCACCATAGCACAAACCCATATGCAACTGGGTAGGTGGAGGGAGAAGGATCGTAAGTTTAAGGCCAGAGGCAGCCTATGTAATTTAACAAGACCTTGTCTCCAAATAAAAAATAAAAATAAGGCCTGAGGGTATGGCTCTGTGGTACAGCACTTGCCTAGCATGTGTGAATTCCTGGGTTCAAACTCCCTATACAATGAAAAAAAAAAAAAGGAGCTTGACATGATCACACATGCCTGTAACCAATCCAACCACTCAGGAGGATGAGGCAGGAGGACTGCAAGTTTGAGGCCAGCCTGGTCTACTTAGTGAGTTCCAGGCTAGTTTCAGCTACATAGAGATTTTGTCTCAAAAAAAATTTTTTTTGTTATTGTTTAGAACAGTGCTAACAACAGAATAACTGCATTTTGGAGATGTTGAATATACAATGCCAGCAGTACCTTCACATGCCAGGACAAGTGGAACTGGACACAAGGAGAGGGGCCAAGGAGCCATCCCCACGGACATGATTACAACACTCATGCCATTGAATGGGATTACCAAAAGGAAGAGTGTGGAGAGAGAAGGAGGAGGGGCTGTAAGATTTTGGACAAGTGACTCGATCTCTTGAAACCTGCTTTCCCATCTGTAACAAGGCATGGGACCATCTACTATATAGAGCACTTCTGGGAATAAAACACTTATCACAGGGCTTGACACATAGTTGTTGTTGTTAGGGGCCCTCGAGTCAGTATCTGACTCATAACAACCCTACGTACAACAGGCGAAACACTATTGCCAGTGCTTTTCTGCTGTTCATAGGGTTTTCAATGGCAAATTGATTTTTGGGAGTGGGTTGCCGGATCCGTCTCCCAAGCCTACAGCACCTGGTGTTCCCAGGCGGTCTCCCATCCAAGTACTAACCAGGCCTGACCCTGCTTAGCTTCCGAGATCTGATGGGATGGATGCCACAGGGCTATGGCTGAAGGCTTGACACATATTAGAACTTCATAAATGGTAGCTATTTCTTTCTTTCTTTCTTTTTTTTTTTTTTTTTTTTTTTTTTTTCCCGATACTTGGGGTTGAACCCAGGGCCTCACTCACTCTTGCATG
>VMDO01002607.1:0-17500 GCA_007922755.1 Pedetes capensis | reverse complement strand
CACCAGACTTTTGACTGTCAGCTTTTCAGGTCCCCTGTGGATTTCATAGCTATCGTAATCCCAAGTCCCTTCCCTTTGTTCTCTTAGCCCTAGGCTTTACAGATATTTCCTACTGTCTTTTACTGAGTCTATGATAGACAGGTTTTTTCTTGTTTTTGTTTTTTTTTTAACTCTTACGGTTATCTATTACAGTTAACAACTTTATATTTAGTTAACCATTCCTTATATTAAATTCTGTCAAAAATTGGTGTGGTTTCTCTTTCACTGACTAGAACACTGACTGATACAGAAATTGGTATTAAAAGTGCTCCCAGGAAATAGACTCCAAAAGATAAGATTAAGAAACTGGCTTGGTTGTGTCACTGGGTTTGGATGGGCTGAGATCCTTGTCAATGAGAAATGTGGTGCTATCAATTCATGGCATGATGTGGCATCATAATTAATCAAATTATCACCTGTGGTTATTTGTAATGAAGTGCCAACTAAAGTAAGTACCTTGGAGGCCCAAGTGGTTGTTGCACTTCACTGTTATGAGCGATGATTACTATAAGGACTATGGTATGGGACCAATTCTTCTAATTGCATCAGAGTCCTTGCAGAAAGAAAATGAGAAGGATCTGAGTGTAGTGGTACATATTGTAATACCAGCATTCTGGAAGCTAAGGCAGGGGGATTGAGAGTTTGAGGCAAGCCCTGGCTATATAGTGAAGGCCTACATCAAAGAAAAGAAGAAGATGATGAAGACGAAGACGAAGAAGAAGAAGAAGAAGAGGAAGAAGAAGAAGAGGGAAAAAAAAGAAAAGAAAAGAAAAAGAAGAGAAGAGAAAACAACAAGCTTGGGTTTTAAACTCTGCTCATGTCATGGTCAGAGAATTGTAGTGTTTCCATTTTAACCACAAAAGAATCTCTAATTTCTTTTAGCCACCATACTGATTTATTATGAATAACACAGACATTGTGCCCATTGAAAAATTACATCAGTCAAATTCACAGTTTAGCTAAGTCTTTCCTGTTATTGGGAAAGAATGGGACCCTGAAGCTTGAAATGGGTCCATCTGATTTGACTCTGATCGTTCTATTTCTCTCTGAGCTTCCCTTGCCAGAGGAAGCATCTTGTCCTTTTGTGTCTGGAATCAGCCTCCTCTTACTTGAAAACCCTGTAGTTCCCTCTTCTGGAGCAGAAGGTATGCCTTGTAAAAACTCACCATTCTCCCCAAGATCCACTGAGACCACTCTTTGTTGCCACTAGATCCATAACTAGAGTCCAATCTCAGTATCCTATAAGGAGGCAAGTCCAAGTTTAATTAATAAGAAAATCAATTATGCCCTAAAATAATTATAAGATTTTGCTGACATGTAGATAGAAATCTGTGAAATACATGTGGGAATGGACTTAAGATTATTAGACCTATGAGTGTGGAATATAGCGCTGGACTGAGCCAAATTTGTTGATGTATATCTGACTTGTCAGAGATTATAAATTTAAAACATTATCTCGTGAACTTTACAAGTGGCTCTAATGGTTTACTTGATTGGCTGACCAAAAATTTGACTCAATGATATCCATGTTTCATGAGGTTGCCATGTGAGAAATTCATTGGAATGAGGGAGAGTGAAATTCAATGGACAAGAGAGAAAGGAATGTCTTAAGAGATTAATCTATTGTATGTCACCTGAATATCCTATGTATGCCAGGAGGGCCCAGAGGACAGTCTCTTTACCAAGGCTTTGAGAAGTGTGTTGGTGAGGGGGACAGCTGCGTCCTTGACACACTCTGTGGTGGCTCTCCTCTGTCGTTCAGGAAGTGTGGTTGGAGCTTCTACCATTGAGTTAGGCCCCCTAATTTCTGGGGAGATGATAGGGTTGCAGAGTAGTGCTTTTCTGACAAAGGTGGGTACATTTGCTACCAAGAGCAAGAGTTTTTGTGGTCTAAGGGTCTAGTTGCCAAAAATACAACTTTAGTCACTGCAATGGAGAGTCATGGTCTCTTACCCAGTTTCCAGACCTAAGTTAACAGATGTAGAGCATCTTGATTGATAAGGAGGTCAAGCCCTCTTAAGAAAGGCCCCTGAAGGACTGCCAAATATATATAGTAACATTTCCTTCAAGTTCTCCTCATAGACACATCTGATCCTTTACTAGGGCAACTGTACAATGGGGGAAAGGAAATACCCAGACCTTTAGGGCTCTGAACTGATTAATACTTGGGGACCCAAAATGCTGCCGTGGCCTACCAGCCAAAGGAGGGACTCTTTGTAGCCTCTCTGGACATACGTTGAGGTTATTTCCTCAGTTCTTGTATTTATAGTGGGAGAAGACATATATTTATGCACTGCATAATGTTTCAGACCACATATATGACTGTGGTCTCATAAGATTATAATAGAGCTAAAAAATTCCTATCACCTATTGATGTCATAGCTGTCATAATATCAGCATACTGCATCACTCACATATTTGTGGCAATGCTGGTATAAATAGTAGTATGCCTAGCATATGCAAGGGCCTGGGTTCAATCCCCAGTGCCCATCTAAGAAAAAAAAAGTCAAGCACAGTATAAAACAATATGCTGTGTTACACTAGCTCAGCCTCATGTCTGTCTGTCTGTCTCTCTTTCTCTAAGAGACAGGGTCTTGGCCTGGGGACATAGTTTAGTGGCTAAGTGCTTACTCAGCATCCGCAGTGTCCTGGTTTCAATACCCAGCACTGCCACGAAAAAAATAGAAGAAAGAGGAGAGGGAGAGGGAGGGGGAGAAGTAGGGAGGGAGGGAGAGAGAGAAAGAGAGGGGCAGGGAGGAAAAAGGAGGAGGAGGAGGAAAGAGAAGAGAAGAGTGAGTCTTGCTATGTTGTCCAGAGTGAGCCCCTTTCACTCTGTAGCCCAGGCTGACTGGAACTCACTGTAGATCAGGCTGGCCTCGCACTCCTGTTGGGTCTCCTGCCTCAGCCTCCTGAGTGCTGGGATTCTAGGTGTGAGCCACCACAGTTGGCTGTTTTTGTTTCTGTTTTTGCTTTTGTTGTGTTTTTGAGACAGGGTCTCAGTATATGTCCTAGGCTGGCCTCAAAAAAATTTCATTTCATTACATCGTAAGTGAGTGATGAGTCCGTGACTGCTGATGTGAAAGGCAGTTGATGAGGTGTGTGCTTGGGTTTTTTGAGACAGTCTTTCTATGTAATCCAGATTGACCTTAAACTTTCAATTCTCCTGCCTCAGCCTCCTGATCACTGAGATTATGGGTGTGTGCTACCATGCTGGCCTTTTTTATTTTTATGGTGCTGGGGATTGAACCCAGGGCCTCATGCCTGTTGGGCATGTGCTCTACCACCAACCCAACTCCAGCTCCAGCCCCAACAGCTAATGAATGTTTTGAAACTCTTGATAAACTAAGTGTGGAGGAAAATTACCTGCCAGAGAAAATCTTCAGTATGGGTGAAACCTCCCCATCATCAGATGTCTGAAAGGACTTTCATCCATAAGGAGGCCAGGTTTCAAGGATTTTCAGGGACACGATAACAGTCTTGCTTGGGGTGATGGTCCAGGCTATAATTGGAACTTTTTGTGGCACAGTGAGAACCCCAGAGCTTTCAATCTTATCACTAAGCACACAATGGCTGGGCACTGTAGCAGCAAGAAGCAGTCTTGGATGATCCAGCTCCTCTTCCCAGATGCCCTCCTGAATTTCTGTGTCAGTAAAATGGAGAAGTACTTTTCAGAGAAGGAATACTTTCCAAGATTTTCTTGTCATTGATAATGCTCCAGTATATCCTCATCTTACTGGTGATCTTTATCCTAGTATCAAAGTGGTGCTGCTTCCAGCATTGCCTCATTGATCCAACGAATGGATCAAGGAGGCATAGCAGCTTTTAAGCCCTGTTACCTGATCTTTGCCCAGGCTATTGCTGCAACTGACACTGAGAAGACACTGATGCAGGTCTGGAAGAATTGCATTTATGGTTGCATCAAGAACATTCTTTGAAAAGCTGGATGCGGTAGGTTACACCTATAATCCAATGACTTGGCTGGCAGAGGCAGGAGGATTGCAGGTTTGAGGCCAGAGGCAGCCTGCATAACTTAGTGAAACCATGTCTTAAGATTGTTGTCATTAGGTGCCACGAAGTCATGTCTAGATCATAGAGGCCCTCATAGGGTTTTCAATGGCTGATTGTTTGGGGGAGTGTTTCAAGAGTGTGCTGCCAGGTCCTTCTCCCATTTTTGTGGTGCTGGGGATTGAACCCACGGTCTCAGAGACTGCAGAGCGGCACTCTACCAACTAAGCTGAACTCCAGCCCTGTCTCAAGGTAAAATGTAAAAAACAGGCTAGGAGTACAGCCCAGTGGTAGGACACTTGCAAAGTATGTGTGAGGTCCTGAGTTCAACCCCTAAGTACTACCAAAAACAACAAGAACAACAACAACAACAAAAGAGAACATGGCTTGAGCTGGGCATTTTGGTGCATGCCTGTAATCCCACCACTTGGGAGGTTTAGGCAGAGGATTGATACAAGTTCAAGGCCGACCTGGTCTACATAGTGGCATATGCCTATAATCCCAGCAACTCAGTAGACTTGAGGCAGGAAGATTAAAAGTTTGAGGCCAGAGACAATTTATGTATCTTAGTGAGACCTTGTGTCAAAATAAAAAATAAAAAACTGTTTGGGGTGCAGCTCAGTGGTAGAGCACTTGCCTAGTGTCCTCAAGACCTAGGTTCAACTCATAAGTACCAAAAAAAAAAATACTAATAATAAAGTTTAAAAACTTGGACATCAGCTGGGTATGGTGTTACACTCCTGTAATCCCTGCAACTAGGGAGGCAGAGGCAGGAGGATCGCAAGTTCGAGACCAGAGGCAGTCTCTGGAATTAGTAACACCCTGCCTCAAAAAGTACAAAAATGGGCTGAGGGTGCAGCTCAGTGGTACAGCATTTGCAAAGCATGCAAGTGCGAGGCCCTGGGTTCAACCCCCAGTACAAAACAAAAACAAACAAAACAGAAAACTTGGACATCTACAATGAAAGGGTTTTATTAGTAGAGAAGACTGTTCATGGTACATTATCTGCTTATGTGATCTGCTTATCTGCATCTGTGATGAAGTGAAGAAACCAAACAGACCATCATAGGTATCTTTCTGAAAAGATGGACAACTGCTCAAGAAGAGACCCAGTAGGTCCTTCCAGAGGGGTTCCAGAAGAGCGTGTTGTCATTACAGGAGGGGACAATTCCATGCATGTTACTGCTCCAGAAGACCTCTTAGTGGGACAAGATGTGGTGATAGAAGACGGTGATATTAAATCTTGACCCTGTAATAGGCCTAGACTAATGAGTATTTTTGTCTGAATTTTTAACAAAATAAAGATTAAAAAGTAAAAAATTAAAAATTGAAAAAGAACTTATAGAATAAGGATATAAAGAAAATATTTTTGTGCATTACGTCATGTGTACATTTTAAGCTCTATTATTACAAAAAAAGTTTTTAAATGATCTTAAAGTTTATAAAGAAAGTTAAGGTGAATTTATCATTGAATAAGGAAAAATATTTTTAAAACCTAGGCATGGTGGCACATACATATAATTCCAGCACCCTGGAGCCTGAGGCAGGGGGATCACAAGTTCTAGGCGAGCCTAGGATATGTATAGAGTTCTAAGCCAGCTGGGGCTACATAATGAGACTCTGTCTCTAAAAATTGAAATAAAAAGCCAAGTGCCATAGTACATGCATGTAATCCCAGTGACTCAGAAGGCTAAGCAGGGAGGATTGAAAGTTCAAGCCAGAGACAGCCTGTGTAACTTAGCAAGACCCTGTCTCAAGATTAAAAAAAAAAAAAAGGTGCAGCTCAGTGATAAAGCATGTGGCAAAGCCCTGGATTCACCTCCCCCTAGCAAAGAAATAAATTTAATATAAATTTAGTGTATCCTAAGTGTACAGTTGGGAGAGGGACCCATCAATCCACTCCCAAAAATCAATCCATCATTGAAAACCTTAGGAATAGCAGAGAATCACTAACAATAATGTTTCGCCTGTTGTATATAGGGTCGCTATGAGTTGGACACTGACTCGATGGCACCTAACAACAAGTGTACAGTATTTATAAAATCTCCACTAGTGTACGGTAATGTCCTGGCCCTTGACACTCCCTCACTCACTACAAGCTCCCATGGTAAGGGCCCTATACAGGAGTGACATCTTTAATGGTGTTTTTGTTTTGAGACAGGGTATTGCTATGTAGACCAGACCAGCCTCAAACTCAGTCCTCCTGCTTTAGCCTCCCAAGTAGTGAGATTACAGGCGTGCACCACTACAACCAGCTTTTATCTTTGTACTGTAGTTTTACTATACCTCTTGTATGTTTAGATATGTTAAATACACAAATAGTTATCACTGTGTTACATTTGCCTACAGTAGAGTATAGTAACAAGCTGGAGAAGTTTGTGGCCTGAGAACAATAGGCAATGCCACATAGCATAGGTCTGTAGTAGGCTATTTCATTTAGATTTGCATAAGTACACTTTATGATGTTCACACAATGTGGAAATCACCCAAGGAACAAACTTCTTAGAATATGTCCCCATCATTAAGTGACACATGATTGTATTTAGCAACTAATGTGGGTCAGTTGACTTCCTGACCCAGAGAGTAAGGATCATTATGGTAGGAAGGGCCACGTGGACGCCCCTGGAACTTCTCTGCTATATGAGGAGAGCAAACCAGACATAACTGCATTCTAGGATGTTATAGAATGAATTGTGTCCCTCTGAAATTTGTATGTTGAAGCCCAAACCCTTCCATCTGTGTCTGGAGACAGGGCCTTAAAGAAGACAATTAAAGCTAAGTGAGGTCATAAGGATGGTACCCTAATCCAATAGGACTGAGAGCTTATAAGAAGAGGAAGAAGCACCAGGAGTGTGTGCACAGAAGAAAAGGACACAGAATGAGGACGCAGAATGCAATCACCAGCAAGCCAGAGAGAGACCTCACCAAAACCAGCTCTGCTGGTACCTTGATCTTCCTCTTTCAGCCTCAGAACTGTGAGAAAATAAATGTAAGTTCCAGCCACCTATATGAGTCAGCTGGTGTCTCATTGTGGCAGAGAAACCAACTGAAAAACACTTAGAAGAGAAAAGATTTACTGGGGGCTCACAGTTGAAGATCACAATTCATAACGGTGGCAGGGCAGGCATGGTGGGGGCAGGTGGCAAGGAAGCCATGGCAGGTCTGTGGCCGAGAACCTCACATATTTATTTATGTATTTAGTACTTGGGAGTTGAACCTAGGGCCTCACACATACTTCGAAAGTGCTCTTCCACTGTGCTGTACCCCCAGCCCATATTTTATTTTTTTCATTTTGAGACAGGGTCTTACTAAGTTACACAGGCTGCCTCTGGCCTAGAGCTCTTGATCCTCCTGTCTCGGCCTCCTGAGTCACTGGAATTACGAGCATGTGCTACTGTGCCCATCAGAACCTCACATCTTGGTAATCAGGAACAGAGAGCAGAGAGAGTGAGTAGAACTGGAGATCCAGAGTAAAAACCTCCAGAAGCTTGCCCCTAATCAACCACTTCCACAAAGCTAGAACTCACCTCCCAAAGTTCCATAACCCCTAGGACAACACCACCAGCTGGGGACCCAACATTCAAACATGTGACTTTTCAGGGATATTTAGTTCCAAACCATAATACCACCCAGTCTGTGGTATTTGCTATGGTGGCATTTGCCCACTCATACATTAGGGGAGTTACAGATATAAAAATGCTAAAGTGATACAATCTATCACATCCCTACTTAACCTGCAGGTTTGGTCTGTAGATAAGGTAAATGGATCTTGGAGAATGACTCTGAATTATCATAAAATTAATCAAGTAATCTAGTTGTAGTACTGATCCTGGCATTTGGTCTTCATCTATAGACCTGGTAAATGGTTGCTTTCCTACATAAAATTTGTAGGAAACATCACAAACAGTTTTCTTTTACCTAGCAGGGCCCAAGTAAAAAAAGTAAAGATGTCACATTAAAGACGAAGGTGCGGCCGGGTGTGGTGGCGCACGCCTGTAATCCCAGCGGCTCGGGAGGCGGAGGCGGGAGGATCGTAAGTTCGAGACCAGAGGCAGTCTGTGTAATTTAGCGAGACCCTGTCTCAAAAAGTAAAAAAAATGGGCTGAGGTGCAGCTCAGTGGTCCAGCACTTGCAGAGCATGCAGGCGCGAGGCCCTGGGTTCAACCCCCAGTACCGCAAAAAAAAAAAAAAAAAAGACGAAGGTGCACCTGACTCATGCGTGGTATTTTCAGTCGCATCATATGGTTGTGAAAGCTGGACACTGAATAAGGGAGACAGGGGAAGAATTGATGCTTTTGAATTATGGTTCTGGAGACAAATATTGAATATACCACGGACTGCCAAAAGAACCAATGGATCTGTTCTAGAAGAAATGCAACCAGAGTGCTCCTTAGAAACAGATGGCTAGGCTACATCTTATGTATTTTGGACATGTTGTCAGGAAGGGCTAATCTCTGGAGGACATCATGTTTGGGAGAGTGGCAGGTCACCGGAAAAAAAGGAAGACTGTCAACTAGATGGATTGACACAGTGGCTGCAACAATGGGCTTAAAGATAAAAAGGATCACATGCCTGGTACAGAATCAAGGAGTGTTTCATTCTGTTGTACAGAGGGTCACTATGAGTCAGACTTGACTCAATGACACCTAACAACAACAGCAGGGCACAAAGTATACCTTTACACTAAAGGCTGAATTAAGTTTTCAGATATCTGTCATAATCTAGTCCATAGAAAATTTTTTTTTCAGTGCTGGGCATCGATGGCATTTTGTTGACTGGGTCTGACAAACCAGAAATAGCAAGTACTTTACATGCTTTAGTAAAATACCTAAAACAAAGAGTGGGAAATAAACATCACAAAAATTCATGTGACTCCTACTCCAGAGAAGTACCTGGGGGTCCAAAATCCTGTAAGTCCAGACTACAACACAAGCTGCTCTTCATTTGGACCTTAATGAACCAGCAAATTCAATGATATTCAAAGTGTCTGTGTGAAATAGCAATGTTGTATGGAGTCTCTGGCAAGCACCAATAGGTGAATCACAGCACAGACCTCTAGGATCTTCTAGTAAATCCATGACCTTTTCTGCAGGTAACTGTTCTCTTTTTTGCTTGCTTCTAGGTCCTGGTAGAGGTCAAAAGACTAACCACAGATATTAAGTAACTATGTGACCTGAGACGAGTTAGGTAATATCTCACCCAACAAGCCATGAGGTTGGGCGTACACAGCAGCGACCTATCTTCAGGTGGAAATGGTATATAAGAAATGAGGCTCAGCGGAGCATGGTGGTGCACACCTGTAATCCCAGCAACTCAGGAGGTAGAGGCAGGAAGGTCCCAAGTTCGATGCCAGAGGCAGCCTGCATAACTTAGTGAGACCCTGTCTGAAGATAAATATTAAGAAAAGGGTAGAGGATGCAGCTCAGTAGTAGTTGTGGTTGTCAGGTGCTGTTCAGTCAGGTCCAATTCACAGAGACCCTGTGTACAACAGACAAAACACTACCTGACACTATTGTCAGTTCTTCTCTGCTATTCATAGAGTTTTCAATGGCTGATTGTTTTTTGAGAGTGGGCTGCCAGGTCCTTCTCCCACGCCTACAGCACCTGGTGTTCCCAGGTGTCTCCCATCCAAGTATTAACCAGGCCCAACCTTACTCTGCTTAGCTTCTGAGAGCTGATGGGATCAGATGCCAGGGTGATATGGCTGCAAGCACTTGCAAAGTCTGTCTGAAGCCCAGGGTTCAAACCTGCAGTACTGAGGAAAAAAAGAAAAAAAAAAAAAAAAAAGAAATGAGGCTCAAATGGCTTGGTGGCACACATCTGTAATCCCAACACTCAGTAGGCCGAGGGAGGAGGATCTTGAGTTTGAGGCTAGACTGGGCTGCACAGCAAGTTCAAAACCAGCCTGGGGTACATGAAGAGACTATCTAAAACAAGCAAGGACTAGAGATATAGCCCAACGGCAGAGCACTTGCCTAGCATATACAAAGCGCTGGGATCAATCCCCAGCACTGCAAAAAGGAAAAGGAAAAGAGCTCAGCCAGGGGTGGTAGCACACACCTGTAATCCCAGCATTTGGGAGCCTGAGAAAGGAGGATCATGAGTTCGAGGCCAGACTTAGGTACATAGTGATACTCTGTCTCGAAAAAATATCATAAATAAACCTAAAAAAAAAAAAAGAAAGAAAGAAAAGAAATGAGGCTCAAGTATGTCTGGAAGGTGAAGGCATGAATTTTCCTTTGATGCCAACTCCTGCTGCTCTGCCTCCTTATGGGGAGTTACAGATGGTTCTGCACCATATGCTGGCACCACATGAGTGGATGGCTGACACAAGACAGTTCCACTCAGAGGTGTCCCTAAAGGACAGTGGTATACTCCCACTGGAGATTCAGATCCTTGAGAAAAGAAGATTTGGGTCGCTCTACCAGGGAAAGAACTCTGAACAGCTGAGATCCTGGCAGAGAACAAAGAGAGTATGGAATGAATGGTAGAAAAATAAAACTATAAATATTAATTATCACCGTGTGAACAGTTACAGAAATAAGAACCGTTAAAGTGATGCATATTTTCTTCCATTTGTTTTGCATATGTACACAATTAAAGTTTAATAAATACTATAATAATTATAAAATAAATGTAATTATAATTTATAATTATACACCCATAAACATAAATATATGTATATAATTTTCTCCTTTTTCCTTTATATTATGCAAATTTTGTTTAAAGTTAACTTTACAATTCAGTTCTTTTTTTTTTACAATTCAGTTTTTAGGTAATGGAATTTTCAAATAGGAATGTGACTGGTTTTGAGGGATTAAAAGCAGAGCCTTATTAGGATTTTGCATCTCTTATATTGGATAAGTAAATGGGAATGTATTCATACAAAAAAAAATAGTTGTACCTTGTTAGGTGGAAAAATAGAGTTACCTTGTTGTGTGGAAGCTCCAAAATGTGGATGCAAGTATAGATGGATGCTGAGTAGCCAAAGAGGTGGACAGTGCCTGATATTAATTAATTGTCTGTTAGTTCCAAACCAGCCTGTTTATACTTGGCTTTGAGATACTGGAGCTGAGACCCTGCAAACTGCACTTCTGCTTTGCCAGCTAGACTGTTTGGCTGTGCCAATAGGGGGCACTAAATGGAAACTGCAGAATCGGAAGGGAAGAGATTTGCTCCTTCCTGGTACTTTCAGTTCTGTGAGAGTGAATACTCTTTCACCGTGGCAGAAACAGCGTTTCTTCCTATAGTAGCAACTACATTTAATTTGCAAGTATTTCCAACTATTGCAGAGCCAACCTTAATTAATTAATTAATTAATTGTTATTATTTTGTAGTACTAGGGGTTGAACCCAGGACCTCACACATACTTTGGAAGTGCTTTACCATTGGGGTGCACGGCTAGCCCATTATTTATTTATTTATATTTATTAGGTGTTTTTTTTTTCTTTTTTCTTTTTCTTTTTTTTTTTTGGTACTGGGGGTTGAACCCAGGACCTTGGGCTTGCATGCTTTGCACGTGCTGGACCACTGAGCTGCATGCCCAGCCCATTTTTTCAAACTTTTTTGAGACAAGGTCTTGCTAAATTACACAGACTTCCTCTGGTCTTGAACTTGCAATCCTCCTGCCTCCGCCTCCCCAGTCGCTGGGATTATAGGTGTGTGCCACCGCCCCCGGTGCTCCATGTTTTATTTTGAGTCAGGGTATCCCTAAGTTATACAGGCTGCCTCTGGCCTCAAGGTCGAGATCCTCCTGTCTCTGCCTCTGGAGTCACCGGGATTAGAGGCATGTGCCAATGCACACAGTTTGTAGAGTAAACCTTATCATGGTCTACCTCAAAGATACAAATATCAGCCAGCTGGCACCTCATCCTCAAACAGGCTCCTACTCTGACTTTCTAAGTTATAATAACTCTAATGTCTTTTCTTTGTTCTCTTGGCCCAGGGGCTGGTAGCTGTTTTCTATTGTTGCTACCTCTGTGATACCATACTCTTTCTGTTACCTAATTACTGTTTTTTGTTTGTTTGTTTGTTTTAATAGTAGAGAATATGTTGTTGTTATTAGGTGCCATTGAGTCAGGTCTGACTCATAGCGACCCTCATAGGGTTTTTTAATGGCTGACTGTTTCAGGATTGCCTCAGGAGTGGTCTCCCATTTTTGCAGTGCTGGGGATCGAACCCATGTCCTCAGAAAATGTGGAGCAGCACTCTACTAACTGAGCTAAACCCCAGCCCCCCAGTAGAGAGTATGTTATTGTTGCTAGGTGCCATCAAGTTGGTGTCTAACTCATAGCGACCCTACATACAACAGGCAAAACTATTGTTAGTGCTTCTGGGCTATTCATAGGATTTTCAACGGCTGATTGTTTTTTTGGGAGTGGGATGCCAGGTCCTTCTCCCAAGCCTACAGGACCTGGTGTTCCCAGGAGGTCTCCCATCCAAGTACTACCCAGGCCCCCCCTTGCTTTGTTTCCAAGATCTGATGGGATCATACACCATAGTGGTCCAGCTGCAGGCAGTAGAGAGTATAGATAAGGTTTATTAGAAGTACACCACTAAGAAATAATTACAGAAAAAAAACTGAGGCACCTGGAGAAGCTTAGGTAAATCTGCAAAAGCACTCGGGAAAAAAAAATTGGGTTCTCGGTAAATTTGCATAAGGATACTTCTGTTCCCTAAAGAAAGATAAAGTCAGAGAGAAGGAAAGGTACTTTAGCTAGAGAAAGTGGCAGGCCCAAGAGAAGGGAGAGGTGTGCATGTGGTTGCTAGAGAAAGAAGAGAACTGCAAAGAAGTGGACGGGAAGGAAGAAAAGAAGAAATGAAAGAGATTAAGGACTTTTTATCTGGGTTAAAAATCCTTTATATAAGAGTCTTTCTCTTTAAATAACTGGGTTGGTTTCTGTCTCCTGATTGGACTCTGATTTAAACAGATTCCAGTAGTAGCCAACCATATCCTGCTCTGACCTTTATTTTTTCTTTTAATTCTGGTGATCAAACACAGGGCCTCATGCATGCTAGACAAGTGCTATACTGCGGAGCTGCATCCCTAGCACTCTGCTCTCTTTCCAGCTGCTTTTCTTACAGTTGCGGGCTGAGTAGGCTTGTGATCTGCCTTCTGTTATTGAAAATGACAATTTCAACAAACATTTTGCTACAGCATAACAGAACACTCCAGCCATTGAGCCTGCTATATCTGTTTCTATGTAGTCTACTGTGTGTCAATTCAGTGTACATATATATATATATATGTATACATATATATATACATATATATACATATATATATATACATATATATATATATATATACATATATATATATATATATGGGTTTAGCTCAGTTGGTAGAGTGCTGCTCTGCACTCTCTGAGGCCCTGGTTTCAATCCCCAGCACTGCAAAAAGGATGTGGCAGCCCACTCCTGAAACAATCTCGAGAAACACTGGCATAGTGCCAGACTTGGCACAGTATCAGGGAGTGTTTTGTTCTGTTGTACATAGGGTCTCTATGAGTTGGATCCAAATTGGCAGCACCTAACAACAAATATATATCTATAGTTTTTAGCAGGTTTTAGGTTTTTGTGATGGGGATGGAACCCCAACACATGCTAGGCAAGCACTCCACCCTTTGCCCCACATCTTTCAAGATGAGAAGGACAGATGCCAACAGACATTATGTGATAAAGATAGGGAAACTGAAAATCAAATAGGATAGCTTTGACTTTTGTAAAATAATGAGGGAGAAAAGGCTTAGAGTTATAAAGAGGACCCAGTTGAGGTGGGACAATAGGAATCTGCACTGGAACCAGTATGTCTAGTTTTGTAACTTTATTTCATAGCCAAAGAGTAAAAGGGAAGGAAGTTTACAACGTGGCTTACTCCAGAATCTTTGGCATCAAGGACATGACTGAGCAGCCTTTGGCATGTGTACCAATTAGTGATCCTTAAGGTCACTAGTGTCTGCAGACATAGTATCCTGGCATCTGATTCCACCTGATCTCATAGTCACAAGAAATAAATTCTGCCAACAACCTGAATGGGTTTGCAAGTGGACTCTCTCATTTGAGTCTGCAGATGAGAAGGTAGCTTTGGTGGTACCCAGCCGGCGGCCTTGCCAAACTCCAAGCAAAAGACTTAGTTAAAGTGTTTTCTGGACTTGTGACCAAGAACCTACGAAATAACAAAATGTGTTGTTTAAAGCCAAACATTGTGGTAATTTGTTCCACAGCAGTAGAAAACGAATACATCCAGAATTCATGAAAAAAACCTTGTGATCCTCGGGCATGACCCCAGCATTAGGGGATACCTAGGAACCCCGGCCTGGGTCTGGGCCCACGGCATTGAGCTAGTGAGGGTGGGGAGATGGTGTGCCACACATATCCATCCACTGGACACTTTGAACTTACAGAGCAAACTCTATTCTCACCCCACGCCTGCCTGTCCCCGCACAACGCCTTCCAGTCAGTCCTCAGAGATGGGTAAGCCTGGTTTTGGAATTACAGATTGGGCCGCCACCTGAATCTCGGCGCTTGGCACGGTGCCTGGCACAAAGTGATCTCCTAACGAACGGTCTGATTGAAAAAGAGGAAAAGAGCCCTCGAGGGCACATCTGCAGACTCCTGTTTGTGCAGAAGGGCCAGGGCGGCGCAGAGAGCCCAGGGACTCGCCCCGGTCCTGAAACAGCCAGTGCCGGCCTCCAGCAGCGCCATCCCGGGCCCTGGCGGAGGGGGCGCTGAGGCGGGCGGCGGCGGCTGGCGGCAGCTGCGGCGGCGGCGGGCCGGGGGCGGGGCGGCGGCGGGGCCGCCCCCAGCCAGCCAGCGAGCGAGCGCTGCGCGCCGCCGCCACCTCCTCTGCTCGGCCCGGTCCCGGAGCGGCCCGGCCGGCCCGCGGGGCGCGGAGCCGAGGCCGGCGGCCGGCCGCATGAAGGACTGCGAGTACCAGCAGATCAGCCCCGGGGCCGCCCCGCCGCCCGCCTCCCCCGGGGCGCGCCGCCCCGGCCCCGCCGCGCCCCCGACCCCGGGCCCCGGGCCTGCGCCCGCCGCTCCGCGCTGGAGCAGCAGCGGCAGCGGCAGCGGCAGCGGGAGCCTGGGCCGCCAGCCGCGGCGCAAGTGGGAGGTGTTCCCCGGCCGCAACCGCTTCTACTGCGGCGGCCGCCTCATGCTGGCCGGGCACGGCGGCGTCTTCGCGCTCACGCTGCTGCTCATCCTCAGCACCACCATCCTCTTCTTCGTCTTCGAGTGAGTTCGCGCGGCCGCCGCGCGCCCCCGCCTCCCCTTCGCCGGGCACCCCACCTTTGCAGCCCGCCGGGAGGCCGCTCTCCTTCCCCGGCGCCTGCACACCTCCTCCCCGCCCCTCTCCGTGCTGCCTGCCCTCAGGTCTCTCCTGGCTCCTTGCTCATCTCCGGGAGGCCCGCCCTGGTCCCCCGCACCCCAGCCACCCCGTCTTCGCCGGCCTGCCCAGCCCCGGCCCCCTGCCTGTGTCGGCCTCTGAGGGAACACCGCCCTCCCTCCCAGAAATGTCCCCCAGGCCTTGCGTCCTCCCCACCCGACCTGGGTCCCTCCTGCTCTCCCATCCGTGGACCATCTCTTGGTTTCCCCAAGGTCTTTCTGACCCCTCAAGACATCTTTCCTTTCTGTCCATAGCAGACAACTTGCAAGTTTCTGTGTCCTTTGGCTGTAAACATCCGATCATGAATTTCCCAGGCTTCTTGGCTCCCTCTGGGTCCCCCCAGGATTGTCCTCGCCTCTCTTCCTCTCAGATTCCTTGCTTTGCTTTCCCTCAGTTAGGCTCACCCTAGCCCCCAAGGCATCCTTCTTCAAGCATCTGGGCCTCTCAGACTGCCCTTCCTCCTCCAGCACCTTTGGTTTCTACACAGCTCTGTCCTTCTCTCTGCTCCCTGGTCCCCTAGATGTCTCCCAGGCGCCTGTCCTCTTGCCTTTCTTTCCCTTCTCAGCATGTGGGAGCATTCATTTGCCCCCTTTCACATCAGTACCTTGTTATTTTTCAAGAAAGAGTCCATAGTGTTTCCATGTGAAAGGGCCTGTGTGCCTCCATGAGTTTTTGACTTCTTCACCTCTTCAGTGACCTGGATTGGCCTACATGGTATCTTTGTCTTATGGATGGAGGAGTGAACACTTACTACTTTACCAGGGCCACCTATGAGCATGGGAAGTTTCCCTCCCATCCTAAGTCTGCACCTGTGACATGATTCCTTGCACAGCCACCCCCCCACACACACATATGTATACCCACTCACAAGCCCCACCTTCCACTCCTGGCTTGCCCAACCACTGTGGTCATCTTTTATCATACAGTGGGGTCAAATACTCTGTCCCAGCTGGGAGTGGTGACACATGTCTATAATCCCAGCACTCAGGAGACTGAGGCAGGAGGATGATGAGTTCAAGGCCAGCCTGATCTACAAAGTGAGACCCTGACTGGAGAGAGAGAAAAAAAAAAAAAAAAGAACTTTTTCCCTGGAGCCAGCAGACCAGGCTCAAATCCCAGTTCCATGACACATGAATTACGTGACCTCAGGGCAATCATTTCACTTCTCAGAGCTCCAGTTTCCTCTTCTGTAAAACAGAGCTTTTAGTGGTACCCACCCCTAAGGGTGTCATGAAATTGGTACCAGGTCACATGTGCAAGCTTTTAGCGTGGTAACAAGCCCGTGATGTTGGCTTCTGTTAGTATTTGTTATCTTCACCAAAAAGCAATTCTTAAGGCTGTCACAAAGACACCACCCTCTCCCTACCTTTCTAGCTGCCAGATCATGTATTTGCAACCTGGGGTTTCCCCTTTGAGCAAGATGAAGACTTCCTATAAATTAGCTTCTCTTTTTCCCACCAACTGCCCTGTCCTTTCATTCTGAATCAGGGTAGATGAGAGTTCAGTGATGATTTATAGGCAGAAGCTATAGGGCCCAGACAGCTGCATGGACCTTGGGCTGAGTTTCACATCCACCTGGCCTTTTGGCCACTTGATTATTGTAGAAGTGCCTTTTCCAGAACTGCCCAGGGGTACAGCTGAGGCAGGAGGAAGCAGCAGTGGCTGTGGTTGGCCCTGTGATCCTGCACTGTGACATTTGATCAGTTCACAATAGGACTTCTGGCTGAGTGGGTTTCTTCACTAGTGGTGACTGCTTTATCCCAATCCAGGGAGGAAGGACTTGTGAATCATCCTGCCTTTAATCTCTGCTTGGGGCAGTAGATTTGTTAGCAGGGTTTGGCTGGGGCCTAGATCTAGCCTGGTGCGCAACCCCAAGAAGGACCTGGAGTGATAGAAACAACATTAGTGATGACAGGGAGGTAGGAGTCACTCAGACCGGCTATTCCTCTGGAAAAAGGTACAAGTGGCTCTCTGGGACTTTTCTGCTGTGAATATTTTGGTTTCCTGGTTTGGTGTGGTGGATTGTCACATAGACCTCTCAGCAGGGATCCTGACTTCTACCCAGGCTGC